>JAAGWP010000385.1:0-42213 GCA_013266165.1 Fusarium graminum
CCTGAAATGACAGTGCAGGGAGGCAAGACACGTACGATCTTCTTGTTGACATTTCGGATGTTCCTTTCATGACTATTAATATGTGGATTTCTCTATTGGTGTTTCACACCTTGAAGCTTACTTCTGAATCTCCTTGATGTATGGGCTCTCGTCATCGCCATTCTTATCGACACTGGCAGAAGCAACGCTAGGAGCGGGAGATTCGGTTCGCTCGAGGGCCTTGGCGGCCTTCTTCTTGGCCGACTTCGAAGTGGGCTGGGCAGCTTGAGCTTGGGCAGCCATCGCGACAAAGTGTGATGTTTTGGGTGGTAGAAAGTTTGCGCGAGGCGTGGTGGCACTGTCGACAGTGATATGCGACAGGCTTGAAAAGGTGCAAGCCGTTAAATGTTAGTGAGGAGGAGGAAAGCTAAATGCTAGAAAGGCGTTGTTACTGTGGGTGGAAGTTGGATTGAGTTGGGGAAAGTAAGTTAAGGAGGTAAGGCAAGGCAGTTGGAGGATAAGGAGAAGGGGAAGAGAAAAGAAAAGAAAGCTTTGTGGTGGTACACAGAAACGAACGAAGCTTGAGGTGGCCTCCACAGCTGGCAGTGCCCGTTGCCAGTGTCAGTGCCACTAGGCTCAAGCGTCCAGGCAACCCCTGCATTGACACCGTCAGTGTTTCTAGAACCAACAAGAATCCATATGGGGCTGTCAATAGCTTTACAATTATGGTCACTGATGGTTATTTGTTCACTGAAAGCATGTATACGTGATGAGGTTTATTCAAGCTCCGCATTGATTGAGCACTTCTATCCTGATGACCTGTAGATGCTGGAAAATGAGGGGGGTTCTCGCTGGCCTCGAACTTCGTCATGGCTACTGCCCCACTCACTTGCCGTCGCACTCAGCTGAGCTGAAGTGGTGGTCTCGTGCGCAGGCGCTGAGCTATCTCTTTGTCGTGATGCCTTCTTCTGTGTCGCGTATTCCGACGGACAGTACACCATGAACCTTCTAACTTGTAGAGTATGGTATTGCTGCGTTTATGACGCGGTTGTGCTGAACTGGCAGTCGTGTCTGTCTACGAAGCTCTTAATAGTGGCGCGGTTCTTGGCTATCGCAATGTTGTGCAGTCGTCTTGATATTTATTCGTGGTTGATCGTGATCGCTCGGCTCAACCCTTGAACTTGGTCAAAGTATCCTAAGTTAAACGAATTAGCAGTTGAGAAAAGACAATACCTCATGAAACATACCCTCGTCACCTTCTTCACACTGCGCGCAGAAAGTCCACGTTCGCCAGACTGCTTCGATTGAATCGCTGCTTCTTTAACGAGGCTATTGTTTCGGTCAATTAGGAAGGTTCTATCCAGAATCGGAGGTTGAGCCATACGTTTCCATGAACAGGACGTAATCGAGGAAGATCTAAGACAAGGAAACATTAGCCGTGATCATGGCCACAGAACTGCCCAGACGCACAGTGACATCGGCATTCTTCTTGATATTGTGATTTGAATGCGCCTTAATGATCTTCTTGACTGTGGCCTTGGGGTAAGGCTTCTTTCCGAGCGCCATAGTTGGTGAAATATTGCTTGTTGTCTGTTGCTGCTTTGCAATGTTGACAATGCGCGTCCCACAGTTGGTAACCGTCCCTGACCTCTCCAATACTTGAGCTGAGAAGACGACCAATCGGCAGCGCCCGAGAGAATGTACGTACCTGGGAGCTTCACGCCCATCGAACAGCCCCTGTCGTTAGGTAGTCCTTGCCACGATGAGGGGGGTACAGTGTCAACCCAACCGGCCTTCTCCCGCACTGTAACCCACCAATGGCATCGGTGTTGAGTTGAGTGGAAAAGCCCACGAGCTTGGGGCCTGTACAACAGCTACAGCAACTTCAACGCCCACCATGGCTTCGTTAGTACAGCGTCGTATGGTGAGTCGCTATAAACCCAGCTTCTACAGCTACAGTATCTGACTCTTCCCTAGCTTTCAAAGGCCGATGAGGAGGCAGCCGACGAGGTCGAGGTGCGACGTGAGGACCAGGACAAGATCAACCGATTCAGTCGCCTACACCAGCGCGAACTTGTTTTGGAGGAGGAATTGAGTGTCAAGACTGTACGTTCTCCGTGCATGCAGACTCAATATGATTTCGCATGTCCTAGGGACAGAAACTGATCCCGCATGTTCTATAGAAGGAAAAGGAAGAGCTTGACGACTTGTCAACCGAACTCGAACTCGCCGACGAGGACGAAAAGATCCAGTACGAATTTTCCTATACCTCCTGAACCACAGTGGTCGACGGCTAACCCAAATACAGGTACAAGATTGGTGATGCCTTTTTCCATGTCTCGGTAGAGCAGGCCCAGGAGATGCTTGAGGAAGCAACAAAGAATCTCGAGGAAGATTCAACGTCTTTGGAGGAGAAGCTATCGTCTATTCGTGAAGAAATGACCAAGCTCAAGGTCGAGCTATATGCCAGATTCGGAAAGCAGATCAACCTAGAGACTTGACCAAAAATCGAAACCTGATACCCAAAGAACAAAGCAGCAACGCCAAGTTAGCCGGGAGAGTTCTTATCCAGTCACTGTTGAATGCAGCAATTGCTCTGCACATCACAACGCTTTTGAGAAATTTAATTTGTAATCAACAACACTTAAGGGAGTTTGCAGTCGGTATCGAGAGCCGATACGGAGCTAATGTCAACAAGTTGCATGACAATGGAAATGCTCACCAACGGGTGGTATTATCATTCCTAGTACATCGGTTATCAAGAAGCCACACATACACCCCTCAACCTGGCTACGCAGGATTTCTTGTTGCGATCGTTCCCTCTCGATTTGGCTCGAGCTGTTAAAGACTCAGCCCTAGGAGCTATCAGTATTTCATTTTCACTGGCTCTGGAACCTCTTCCCGGGAGAAGATAGCCTGCAACACGTTCCGTGATGACTTAACACGTCCCCCTCACTTGTCGGACACCAGTCCCGCAGATAGCTCCTCCAGCTCCCACACTCGCCTCCATCCTCGGCGCATGGATCCCACCCTGACGCGAAAATTCCCCATATTTGAGGCCCGGCTTCGGGAATAAGCTCATAGCCATGGGTAACAAATTCCCCCATTTGGTCATTTTGAGAAGCCGAGTTGTCATGGGAGTAATCAGTAGTAGACGCAGACTGAATTCCATTTTGTGTGCCCGGTCATGACGCTCATTTTTTTTCTTTCCAACATTCCCAAGGTTCAATTCTCATTCCCATTCTTATCTATCAACTGTGTCATGCTTCGCGTGAATAGCTTCATTAATCCCCCAAGTCAAGAGACCATGCCTGCGAGTGAATCCAGCGGAACTATGCGTGAAACATCCCCATACCGTAAGTTATTGCCACTCTTGTTCTGTCACTTTGACGAGACCACGTCTCGTTTTGCTTAAAAGTTAGGCTCATGCAGTATTAGGAGGACGGAGAAGAAGCAGCTCTCTATCAGACCAGATACATCATCTCGACGAAATCGATGCCCGATCTCGGTATGAGGAGGAGGCAGCCGACCGGGGCCTAGGTGCTCTTCACAACGTTCGCTCACGGACCCGGAGCCGCACTGATGAAGTCCTTGTCAGCTGGGAGATTGACGATCCTGAGAATCCGGTCAATTGGTCAAATGTATGATCGCTCGGTCACCTTCTGCATTTCATGCGGCAGCAGCTGTGCTGACATATAGTATAGACGAAAAAGAAAATGGTTCTCTTATGTACGTCGGTCCTCGTTATCAACTCTACTATGGGATCTGCGCTTCCGAGTATGGCGATCCCAGATATCGTCAAAGACTTCGGTATCACGTCGGAAGAGCAAAGCGTTCTTCCTATCTCTGTCTATCTGATCGGCTATGTCCTGGGGCCTGTTGTCTGGGGCCCTCTCAGTGAGCACTATGGCCGTAGAGATCTGAGCCTTATCACTTTCTGTCTCTTCACCATCTTCACCATGGCTTGTGCTCTTGCTCCCACTTGGCCTGCCCTGTTGATTTTCCGCTTCTTCTGCGGAGCTTTCGCAAGCTCACCAATTGCTATCGTGGCCGGTATTCTGGCAGATGTATACAACGACCCCCGGACCAGGGGCAGGGCGTTCGCCATCTTTATGGTTGTAAGTATACGCCACTCTTCTCTCAAGTCTGTCTCTGAATGGCAATAGCTGACCTTGCCATAGTGTACCACTGGTGGTCCCATTCTATCTCCAATCATTTCTGGCTTCGCAGGTCCCAATATCGGCTGGCGATGGGTCTTCTGGATAGGACTTATCATCGCGAGCACTACACTCGTTCTCATCGTCTTCCTCCCCGAGACATACGGTCCAATCCTCCTGTCTCGCCGCGCCCAAAAGCTCCGTAAACAAGATCCCTCATCTCGTGCTATTGCCCCTCGAGATCTCGAGACGACAGATCTCAGACAGCTCCTCACTGTGGTCTTGACACGTCCACTTCGCATGCTCGTCTCCGAGCCTATTGTGACAACCTCGTGCGCTTATCTCGCTCTCGTCTACTCCATCTTCTACATGTCCTTCCAAGCATTCCCAATTATCTTCCAGGATGTCTACGGCCTGTCACCAGGCGTCACCGGTCTTGCGTATCTTCCCATTTTTGGTGGCGCAGCTTTGACCCTTCCCATCTTCTGGACATGGGACAATGTCCTTGCCCGTGCTTTAGAGCGTGATGCAACCTGGGTTCGCCGCGAAGAATACCGCCGCCTTCCTCTCGCCTGTCTCGGCGGACCGCTCTTTGTTATCTCTCTGTTCTGGCTTGGTTGGTCTGCCCGCGAAGACATAACATTTGCAGCACCTATGCTTGCCGGTGTTCTGTTCGGAATGGGCTTCATGTTGATTTTCATGGCCATCTTGAATTACCTCACTGACGCATATGAGATCTTCGCTGCCTCCGCTAACGCTGCCTCTTCAACAACACGTTCCCTCTTTGCTGTTGTGCTACCACTTGCCACAAAGTCTATGTTCCGCCGGCTCAATATCAATGGTGCATGCTCTCTTCTGGGCGGCCTCAGCGCACTCATGTGTTTCATACCCTTCATCTTCATCTGGAAGGGCCCGAGTATTCGGGCCCGCTCGAAGTTCTGTATTGCGCTACGGGATAGAAGGGAGGAGATGCAGCGAAAAGAAGGAGAAGCGAGAGCTAGAAAGGAGCGCCATGAGCTAAGGGATATCGGAAAGGAGAAGGATGAAGAAATCGTATGATATCCATACACGCGGTTCATGGATAAACTGCACTGTTTATAGGTCTATAAATACTTCCATAGGCGTTTTTATCATTATGCAAAAGTGTAGTGACACATCATGGTGGGCCACCAATATAGTAGCTTCATATACTAGGTGATCGACACAGGATGCGAAAGATTGGCTACTTGCAAAGGGCTAATATATAGAATCAGTAGCATTCCAGTAGCCTATCTCTGCTTAGACCTGTGTTACAGCTGTCATATCTGTCGTCCCATGACTAACTCGTCAGATTTGCCCTTAGGCCAGCTGTTGTAGCCATTGTTATTTATGATGGATCGTCCAGCTGTCTCAAAGCGTTCAGTCAGCTTGAGGTTTTTCTTTTGCTGCTAAATGCATGTCGGAGTTCTCTCTTTTGCGACTAACTGAGTCATCGGGGCGAAGGGAGGTTTTGCCGTTCTCAAGTAGCGTCAGTCATGTCCCGTTCTCTTCCGCCTCAGGATGGTCTACTTCTACACTGCTCTTCTCTCGACCGTTCATAGCATCATCAGAGAAATGACTCTTTGGGGTAATAAAAACATCTGTAGCAGTGATGCTGTCCCACATCAGACTCGGTGTAGGTGGTCCTATGAGGCGTTCGGTCGGATGAGGGATCTCATCATTCTTCGCTTGTCTCTGCCCCATTGCTTCATGCATGAGAGCAAGTACTCTGTCGCCCAGACTCCGGGAAGACTGCTGCTTTGGCAGCTCTCTTTTGAAAATATCCTGATGAGTCTCCCCCTTCATGTTGTTGATTTCTCTACCCAGCGCCTGAAGTTCGGTATACCCTGATTCTGAGGGGCGGATGCTCATTTCGGGGTATTCCATATGAGTCAAGCTGATGTTAGCATGTCTAGCGACAGAAGCTTGACTCCCGCGGCGCCGCAAACCTTTTGGTGGCCTCATTAGACTCACTTTTGACTTGACAAACTCACCAAATTTTAAGGTAAATGAACGAGGGAGAGTACGGGTACGGGGGCCTTCCTCACCAGGAAGTATGTCTGTTGCCCACCGGATCTGACCTTCTGAGCTGACATGTTTCACTGCAAAGTCTAGAGGACTTACCCTGTCCCTAGATGTTACATTTTTGTTCCTTTCCTCTCTGTTATGAGAAGGGAATTTTGACCAGGACTTGGGAGGCCCAATTAGTGGATCTGATAAAACACTCCCGAAGATGTCTGCTGCTTGCGTGGTCTTGGGTCGCATTTGGCTAACCCAACGCTCGATGAGCCATTTTGAATTGCCTGGGGAGGAGATTCCATCTGTTGTGGGAGTAAGTTGAGAGACTTCTCGTTTTAGGTCATAGCCACTGCTGGCGCCGTTCCGGACTGGACCAGTTCCGTTTAGCGATCTGTTGGAGGACGGGCTTCTCTGATCTACGTCAGGCGTACTCAATTGAAAGCTGCTACTGCGCCGTCCTTCGGCTTCAAGTCTTATCGCACGCTGCCATAGATTTGTTACACTCTCCTGGCGCTCAAGATTTGGTTTGCGATATTCCTCTGACGGTAGTCGGTTCATATGTGGGCGAATGCTCAAATTTGACAGCCTGTTTGATCTATCACCTGCCTTTTTTTCACGGCGTTCAGTCCTCTCCTGAGTAACAAGCAAACAGTCTTGTGGTTGGGGCAATTTTGGGTTGCCTTCGCTCTGCTGGTAGCCGTAGCCCTCCGACTTGGTTCTAAAGTGGCTCGGAACAGTGAGGTGCATCCTGTTTCGGAAAGATCTGTGAACAACCGGTTGGATTGTTGAACGAGGAAGTTCCTCCCGAAAACGTGTAATGACCTTATTCTCGGGCTTATCCGAAGCTAATACATCACTGAAGCGTCTGCTGGTCTTTTCGAGTTCCGCCTCGCACTGACCGATACTGGCAGATCCGGACTGAGCTAAGAGTACAGGGTCATATGCTACCTGTGTCAGAGATTGGATGGTGTGGATAATTCCGGCAGAGTAAGGCCTGGGCTGAAATGCACTGGTGAATCGTTCGCGGCTTTGCTCACCAGCATTTCCATGATCCTGGAAAGAAGCCTGGCTTCGCCCTAGCCATTCTATCAGATAGATCCGCCAAGGTCTGAAAACACTTACATCTAAAGGGAGATAACTCCATACTCTCCAAGTCTTTCGGGTCCAGTCTGTAAATGTTCTGCTGAGATCTCTCTGGACTTGACTGCGACTTTGATGCATCACTCGAGTGAGTGTTATCGGTAAACGAATTCAGAAGTGCTGTGACAGTAGGGCCCCACGCAAGCTCTCCAGATGAGACGTGTGTACCATCGTAATCATTTTTAGTATTGGACCTGGAACGAGGCTGAAACTCTACTTTATCGGATGTATTGAGAGCAGTTGGCTGATCTTCTTTTTCTGACACCTCGTAGGAATCGAACGTTGGTTTCCCATCTTCTTTGTTCGACACAGAAAGATTCTGTTCTGTTAGTTCAGTTTCTTTTGGTGCTCCAATCTCCTCCCCTTCATCAAAGAAAAGAGTGGAATTGTCTCGCGAGCGGAGGCCCTGGGCTATAAGCCACACACCAAGTGCGGATTGGCCATCCCCAGATGAAGCAAGGCAGCTGTTGAAGCTACTGTCTGGTCCCAATATTCGATCAAGTCGTCCAGTACTGTTGGATAGCTGAAAGGATTTCTTGGAATGGGCAAAGTCGACATCCTCATCTAGTGAAAGGTGTGTAACAGCGGATCTTGAGACACCCATATCTCTTTTTGAAGCATCATCTTCACTGGATACCTCTGGCGTCCCTGAGGAATATCTTTCGGATTTGACCGTCGTTACTTTGAGAGCTTCACTGTCTTGATCTGTGCCCAGTGGAGCAGATTGCCGGCCACGGGATACTGCGCTGTTGACGCCAAATTCGATGGCATCTCGGGGCCCAGAATTAGGCAAAGCAAGCTCCACGACTGAATATATGCACCGACTAGAGTTTGGAGGTTTGCTTTCAATGTGTTCGCCCGGCTCATCCGATTCAAGCTCGATTTGGATTCTTTGATGCATAATGCGCCTCAGTTCGGCTCTACGTGCAATCTCCTCTTCACTGTTACCAATGGAAAGAAGTGATGGCTGATCATTTTCGTTAGTCAGAGACATACTCCGAATGATTTTGTTGCGCATGGTGTCAAAAGCAGTGCTCGACTTCTTGATCACTTGTGGTTGGTCCTGGTTTGAATCGGAGTTAGCGTCTTCCATAGGTTGATGTATAAGTGAACCGCTTTCGGGGCAGCTATCGTGTACCGGGACGGCCCAAGTTATGTCAGGCAAACCTATGAGAGAATGCTGAGGTTTCTTCTTAGGCTCTTGGGGCTCTTCTTCAGGGGGCTGATCTGAGAGAGGAATCGGCTGGGGAGCTACTGTCCTTGTAGCAGATGCTGGATCATCACCACAGCGCCATTGAAACCTGCAACAGTAGAGCAGACCCCTGGGATTAAAGGAAGGCATGGTTGGGGACTTCAAAATAGTAGTTAATCTTCCAAGAAACGATCGAAAGTCATGGAAGCGTCAAAAGAGTGTGCTCAGGATAGCCCGTCCAAAATGAAGAGAGTTGATGCAAAATCTGGAAGAGATTGCTTGACCAAGTGAAAGCATGTACTGCTGCCTCTGGAGACGCTGACAGCCATCGTAACTGCTGCTTGTGTTTTTACTGACGGGGCGTCTTGGGAAAGGAACATTGCCTTCACTCAGAAGGTGCGAAGCACAAATCAGAAAGTGGAAGGAGCCCCTGCAGTCGCCTGAGGCCAGTATTGCGTTCGGCCTCACGGAGTAAATCAATCCTCAATCATTGAATTACTAAGCTTCCAAGATATCATGTGAACACTTGCTTCACGTTGAATTTGGGGTTTGAATGATACTATAGTCTTCGTTTCGAAATGCCTACCCTGGGGCTGCACCTGATAAGGTTGATTTCTACGTAGTACATGTGTTTATATTAAAGTTACCCCCGCATCAAACTACTACCTACTCATTCATGTTTACCTGCACCGTAAGGGGTTATGCCACATTGTCCTTTAGCAAGATCGCACAATTTCATAGGGCCAGCTTTTTTTATCGTATCAACAAGGACTAAAGCTAAAAAGTCTGAGGTCTATATTCTTTCTGGCAACTCTCAAAAGTTCGCATAGGATAACCCCCAGTTCCTTCGGATTCTCTGGACATTCATATGAAGACCACGTAGTTGGGGCAACTACCTCAAAAGACAATGACTCTCCCCACCAACATCCTTTCAGGCGATCGGCTTTACTGTGGCAAGGTAGCCCATCATCTTCATGAATCCGTCACTTTCCGCAAGGGAGGTAGTCGCAGTAACGTCACCAAAAACACAGGACTAGGCACGTGTTCGGTTTGCAGCCAGGAAGTGCCTTTGCACGCCATGGCTAGAGGGTGTCAAAAGACTTGACCGTCTAGACTGAGGGGCAGAAAAAGATTAGGTGAACTACTATTATGATTTCCCCCAAACTTACCTAAGTATTTTTATCACTTGGTACAAAGCGGTCAAATCTTATGGTACCTCAAGGCATGGGTAGGAACTGATAAGAAGGTGAGAGAGAAAAAAGACACGAGCCTTGATGAGGGTTACAACTGGTCGATCCCAGGAGTTGAGTGGGTTACAAAAGGACGCCAGAGGCCGATCTACGGCGACGTAAAAAAATTAAATAAAAAAAAAACTTGGGAAAAACTGACGAGAACTTTTTAGCTACTGACACCAGGCAACGTAGCTCCGCTACTCCAGAAGGCGCAATAGTTAGTTAATGGAGACAAGAGAAGAGGATTGATGAGGTGATTGACATTCGAGTTGAGCACGCAATTCGGAAGCCGAGTGAAAGACTCATTGAGGCGTACTAGCCCCTCTCTGCCGTCCGGCGTCTGCTCTAGCTGCCCCGTGGCTGCGACAACGGTGTAAAACCCCTGCCTCAAGCTGCAGAGCTGCTGCAAAATGCCCCTCCATTAGCGCCCACCGACAGCCCGTAAGCCGCTCAGAGGGCCCTGAAAATCCACTCCGGCACCCGCCTCCTCCGACTAACCAACCACCGCGAAAGCCTAGTACGAATACGTGAGATTCATGGCAGATGTTGCTATGACTGCCAGGGGATCTGAGCAGAAGGAAGCTCTCATCAGTGGGTAACCGTAAGGCAAGAGGCAAGGTACTCGGTTGCCAATCGAAAGAGCGGCGTAGCTCCCCTTGACTTTGGCCACTTTTTTAACCCCTCCCCCGCTTTCGGCCTGGTCTGTACTAGCCACGCTTCACTGCCACTGCAGCTGCAACTCAAAACACTCTTCATCCTTCCGACTCCCAACATTTATTCTCATCCTCCCTCTCCCTCTTCTTCCTTCTTTCTTCCTTCTTCATACCACTCTTGCCCTTTGCTCTATCTCGAAAAGGATCTTTCAATTGATCCAATTTGGTACAGACCAGGGCTCTGAACCACCTTGTACGTTGAGCTCTAATATCCCCTCGCAGTTCAGCCAGCCCTACTCGATTTCCTCCGCCCCTCACCTCACCCTCATCACCCCGCCCTTCACCCCGCTTGCACCGTGCTCTCGACCTTAAATCTCAGAACTAACCTCGCAACAACAGTTTTTTCACATCAAGAATCAGACAAAGCAGTTGAATCAACCGCCAACATGGTTCAGTCCGCTATCCTCGGTTTCCCCCGTATGGGTGTCAACCGTGACCTGAAGAAGGCCACCGAAGCTTGTCAGTTGCACACGCCGAAATCCCTGACTCGTGTCATCATCGACTAACAGAAACATTAGACTGGGGTGGAAAGATTTCTCAGTCCGACCTCCTTGCAGAGGCCAAGCGCCTCCGTCTTGCTCACTGGAAGATCCAGCAGGATGCCGGTGTTGATGTCATCCCCAGTAACGACTTCGCCCTCTACGACCAAGTCCTCCACCAGATCCAGGACTTCGGTGTACGTGTTCCCTTTCTGTCAACCCATGAAAATCCTTGCTGACTTATCTACCTCAGGCTGTTCCCGAGCGATACACCAAGGATGGCCTTGACCCCATCGACCAGTACTTCGCCATGGGTCGTGGTCACCAAAAGGAGGGTGTCGATGTCCCCTCCCTGGAGATGGTCAAGTGGTTCGACTCCAACTACCACTACGTCAAGCCTACACTCCAAGACAACCAGACCTTCAAGCTTACCGACACCCCCAAGGCTGTTGCTGAGTTCAAGGAGGCCAAGGAGGCTGGTATCACCACCCGTCCCGTCCTGGTTGGTCCCGTCTCTTTCCTCCACCTCGGCAAGGCCGACCGTGATCAGTCTGTCGAGCCTATCGATCTTCTTGAGAAGCTCCTGCCCGTCTACGAGCAGCTTCTTACCCAGCTGAAGGAGGCTGGTGCCGAGACTGTTCAGATTGACGAGCCTGTTCTCGTCTTCGACCTCCCCGAGAAGACCAAGGCTGCTTTCAAGCCTGCCTACGAGAAGTTCGCCAGCCTTGGTGACAAGATCCCCAAGGTTGTCTTCACCACCTACTTCGGTGACATTGTCCACAACCTTGATCTCCTCCCCAAGGACGTCTATGCTCTTCACGTTGACCTTGTCCGCAACCCCGAGCAGCTTGACAAGGTTGTCGGTGCTATTGGCTCCAACACTATCCTCTCTGCCGGTGTCGTCGACGGACGTAACATCTGGAAGACCAACCTGAAGCGTGCCATCGAGACTGTCGAGACTGCCATCCAGAAGCTCGGCAAGGACCGCGTCATCGCTGCCACCTCTAGCTCCCTCCTCCACACCCCTCACACTCTTGCCAGCGAGAAGAAGCTGGACCCCGAGATCGCCGACTGGTTCTCTTTTGCCACTGAGAAGGCTTCTGAGATTGCTCTCATTGCCAAGGCTGTCAATGAGGGTCCTGCCTCCGTCCGTGAGCAGCTTGAGGCTAACGCCAAGTCTATCAAGGCTCGTGCTGAGTCTCCCCGAACCAACGACCCTCAGGTCAAGGAACGCCAGTCCAAGGTCTCCCAGAAGGACTATGAGCGCAAGAGCGAGTTCACTGAGCGTATCAGCCAGCAGCAGAAGAAGCTGAACCTTCCCCTCTTCCCTACCACCACCATCGGCTCCTTCCCCCAGACTAAGGAGATCCGAGTTCAGCGAAACAAGTTCACCAAGGGTGAGATTACTGCTGAGGAGTACGACCGTTTCATCGAGAAGGAGATTGAGGACAACATCAAGATCCAGGAGGAGCTCGACCTCGACGTCTTCGTTCACGGTGAACCTGAGCGTAACGACATGGTTCAGTTCTTTGGTGAGCGATTCCAGGGTTACGCTTTCACCACACACGCCTGGGTTCAGTCCTACGGCTCCCGATGTGTCCGACCTCCCATCATCGTCGGTGACATCTCCCGCCCCAACCCCATGACCGTTAAGGAGTCCAAGTACGCCGTCTCGGTCTCAAAGAAGCCCATGAAGGGTATGCTTACTGGTCCCGTTACCTGCCTGCGATGGTCTTTCCCTCGTGACGACGTTCACCAGTCTGTCCAGGCTGAGCAGCTTGCTCTTGCCCTCCGTGACGAGGTCGTCGACCTTGAGAAGGCCGGCATCGACGTTATCCAGGTCGATGAGCCCGCTCTCCGTGAGGGTCTTCCCCTCCGCTCCGGTGAGGAGCGTGATGCCTACCTCAAGTGGGCCGTTCAGGCTTTCCGCCTGTCCACTGCTGGCGTAGAGGATGCCACTCAGATCCACTCTCACTTCTGTTACTCCGAGTTCCAGGACTTCTTCCACGCCATCGCTGCCCTTGATGCTGATGTCTTGTCCATCGAGAACAGCAAGTCTGATGCCAAGCTCCTCCGTGTCTTCGTCGACTCTGAGTACCCTCGCCACATCGGACCTGGTGTCTACGACATCCACTCCCCTCGTGTTCCTAGTGAGCAGGAGATCAAGGACCGTATCGAGGAGATGCTCCAGTTCCTTAAGCCCGAGCAGCTCTGGATCGACCCTGACTGTGGTCTTAAGACCCGTCAATGGAAGGAGACCAAGGAGGCCCTCGCCAACATGGTCAACGCCGCCAAGTACTTCCGTAACAAGTACGCCAAATAAATGTCAACCTATGCTACGTGTTTGAGGGTTGACGGGGATGAAGGCGTACGAGGATTGTGTTAATAGCATTTTTGTGGAGGCTGTTCTTCGAATCAGCTACGATTTCAACATCGGCGTTTGGGACTGGCCTAAAAAGGACCAGATATATTTGCGGTAAATCCCAAAAGTTAACCTGTGGATTAGGATCTGGGTACGGATAGTTTGGCGAGCATTCAACATTTGCATATACCCTCCCGATTGGGAGCAGATGAAGGTCTTAAAATCAACAAATTGACCTATTTTTTCATGATGATGAAAACCCTTGTTCCTAAAAATTGCATTGATGAAGTGTCGTTGTATGAGTAGCCTGGTGAATATGATGTTGATATGAGTGTTTACTCCGTATGTACAACCTGGATATCCTCCCCTCGTGACAGACACTTTAGGAATGATCACGTGCACACGTGTGACGGAACTTCCGACCCCACGTTGCAACGCGCTTCTTGTCGTTGTCGAACCAAAATAACAATTTACAGTTACATTTACGTCCGCTTCACATTGGGGACCGCATCTCACGCATGTGGCCATTGACGTGATGCGTCACTGCCCTTTAGGATGCCTCCGGTTATAATACTCGATTCTGACGACGAAGACGACGACCTTGGCTATTCCCCGCCTCGAACTATTCAGGCACCATTCTCGCCTGCACCAGCTCAAGCTCAAGCTGAAGGTGAAGGTGAAGCCGAAGCCAAAGCATATTCCACAAATGACTCATTTGGGTATATAAGTCGTGCGACAACATCAACAGATCCGTCATTCTTTCAGAATGTTTACAACGAACAGAATGATGCAGCTCGTGGATATGTTCCAGAACCGACAGCCAGGTCACATGACCAGGATTGCTCAGTCTCAAGCTCCGACATGACAGCACCAGCTCCTTTTAAGCGCACTGTGACAGGACTTATTGAACCTTCATCCTTTCCTTCTCAAAGGGATCAACCAGGAAAGGAGGAGAGGATGTTTAACAAGGACGGGCAAAAAGGACCAGATGAATGGGCACAGGCTTCGACGCCAGGTAGGCGGAAGGCACCTACGGCTATTATGGATGACCCATGGGATGTACCGAGTTCACCTGAACGTTCAGTTCGCCCCAAGATAAAAATCAAACTCAAGCGTTCAGGGGCTCAATCTGACTCTACACCTGAGTCTCGAGAATTGGACGAGGTGGCGATGATTCCTGACTCCAGGTCTGAGCGACCAGTGGATTCGATCTCAAGCAAGACAAAGCGAAGAAAAATCGAGCATCCAGAGCCATCATTTCAAGCCTCCAACGAAGTAAATTTGGTTACTATGCCTTTCAGCCACGATCACAAAGGCGACTCCCGGGACTATCAGCCTGCACCCACACCCAGCATGCTCCCGCCCACAATGCCTGTCAACGAAGAAGCTTCTTTTTTCATTGCCCCAAATCCTCTGACCGACGCTCAGAAGCTTGAATATGAGAGTGTTCACTTACCGTCAAGTGGTAGTCCCTATCATCAGTTACCACCTGTACGCCAGTTCGAGATCCAGAATCTTGCTTCAAGCGGAGATGCAACCAATGTCAACACCCCCAGACCCAACGCGACCTATCTCATGAGCACTGCTCCTCTCCCTTCGAGTATCGTAGATCCGCCAAGAGCGGCAATTGCTCAGTCCAATCGACATCGGTGGGATTCATCCCCTGACGTCATTGCCGCAGTCGATTCGCCCCCTAGAGAGAAAGCCACAAGACGTCGTGAACGACCAAGACAAAATGACGTATCCGAGCCCACCGACGACGAAGTGATGGAAGTGCAGCACATAGAACAAGCGGAGCTACCAATCATGCAAGAAACAGCCCCCAACAATTACGAGCATGAAATGGCAGCAAAGCCGGCAAAGGTGAAGAAATCAAGAGGACGACCGAAGAAGACCACTGAAGACGATATACCGTTAATTGATTCACTCCCACCTCAACCAGAGGCTGCTGAGCCTGCCACAAAAGGCAAGAAGAAGCGTGGCAGACCACGAAAGTCGGAACAGAATGACACAAAAGAGGAGAGCTCGAAGATTCATGGATCATTGTCCGCAAATGATGCTTCGCTCTCTGAAGAATCTATACGACCGGAGAAGAAAACGAAATCAGGGATTGGGGAGATCGAAGATAGAGACGAGCTTGCTGAGGAGGACAACATACAGCCTTCATTGAAGAGTAACAGCTGTGAAAGCTCTGCACTGAAAGAGTCCGATCCTAACGTGCCCACCAAGTCCGTATGCAATGCGGATAACAATGAGGCTTCAAACTTTTCAGATGCCACAAATATAGCAGAAAAGAAACGAAAGCCTGAGAAGCCGGCAGTCAGCAGCAAAAGCCCAAACCCGTCCAAAGGCTTGTCAGCAATTATCAACAAGCCTGTCTATCGTGTTGGTTTGAGTAAGAGGTCGAGAATTGCGCCTTTGCTGAAATGCCTGCGTAAGGAGTAAGGACGGGCAGCTCTTGGTGGGACACGAGAGGTGGGCCTGATATTGAGTATTGATTGTCTTTTTTGGCGTTATCTAGCATGAATCAGTTGTGTGATGCCAAAGTTGGGTTTGTATTTGATATTGAAGGTACGCCATCGGCAGTATACACACTTAGAACACTGCTGGCATACGGAGTTGAAGGCAAAGGCGAGCAGGATTGAGACTTTGCCTACATGAGCAAGGCGTTATGGCAATGAGATTATGGGTAACCAGGACTTCAGTGGTCATGGTTGGGATGATAGATTAATTTTTTTCTTTTTCGATAGGATATAAACCCGAAGTGCTTATATTGCTACTTCGCAATCGGGAATACAAATCAAGACAGTATCTTGGCATGCCTGATTTACCTGCTTGTTATTGTAAGGCTTCCCTACAAACTTCAAAGAGTTCAACCCACCCTTTATCTGTTTCCTTGGTCATGGTATAAACCAAGCAAAACGTAGCAGCGAGGGTAGCCCCTTTGTCCATCTCGTGAATAGATCGCAATTGTCTTTGTGTCGACTACTTACACTGATGCTTGCCACATGCCTGGAACAAACAGAAATCACAGCAACGGATAACAGCATCATGGCTGGAAAGGGTTAACAGGAAACGAGAGCTAACAAGCACGAGGACCATACGTATAATCGCCATCCGACTAAAGTGATCAGAATGAATTATTGGGAATATAAATACCCTAAGGTTCTCCCAGTATATAGTTTCTCTTTTCTCTTTACCAACTCACGAGTCTACACTACTTTACACACAACTTATCTCAACTTCCAACCACACGACTGTATCCAAATATCTCAAGCATCTACCCTTGCCACCTTCACAATATCTGAACAGCCCAAGAAGACCGAATGGACTGAGGATGTCAAGGTCCGCATCATGAAGGTTGAGATATGACCCCACAATGTCTCTTCTACTCATATCAAATTGACTGAATATGTCATAGGGTGATGAGGAGTTCGCCAAGAAGGCTCAGGCAGCTGCTGACGCAGAGGAAACCGGAGAGCACGGTGGCAAGGAACAGCCGAAGAAGTAGGATAGAATGTGGACAAGCGCTAGACACATGTACTAGAGAAAGAATTTGGTCAAGAAGAAAAAAAAAGGAACGAATGGTTGATATCCTGGAGGGGTGGTCTATTAAGGATGGTACTCCATGTCGTAAGAACATGGCTTTAGATGTTCTCTAATCACAACCCGTTCTATCGAATCTCTTTAATTAGTGAGACCTCTCGAAGACAGTGACATAAGATGTTATTCGAAGTATAGCGCGATCAATCTACCGAAGAGGAACAGGAAAGGTCGGCAAATAGTCATTCATGAAGTAATAAGTGATTTCTTAAAGAACTTGACATAACAGTGCTCCTGTGTCTGCCGTCCTCTGTAAGCTTCTGTTTCGAGGTATTCAGACTATTCACTTATCCACCACTGCCCGCTCATGGAACGGCGCATAAAATAGCAAGACCCTAACAACGCCCTTTCGTAATGCATACATGCTCTCTGCTGTTGTTTCCCAGTTATTAGCCATCCAAATTCGCCAGATACAGTTGCCAATCATCACTTCATCGTCGCCATTATTCCTTCTTTCTCTTCTGTTTCTCGCGGAGCATAATCATACGGGCATTCTTAGACCCGGTTCTCGTCATCCATCTGTTGGATGTGTTTCTTCACAAACTCAAATGACGAGAAAAATATAGCATTGACAACACACGATCGACTCATCGAGACTCCAAGGCCCCGATACATGTGACGCTTGAAAAACTCAATCTTGGGTGCCGGCTCGACCTTTTCGCCTTTCGAGTATAATAACGAGTTTCGCTGGTAGATGCTCTTGGCAGAATCGATAGGATCTGCACCTCGTAAGTAGGAAGCACCGCAATACCGAGAACTGCCCAACTTACAAATCATCGCCCAAGAAACCAACCCGCACATGCCTCCAGAAGCGACAACCGCTACCTTGTTGCTGTTGGGGTGGTCGCCAGCCAGCGTATTTCCGATCTGTTTTCCACTTTCATATACCATAAAATAGATGGCCGTGCCCAGTGTATCGCGAACTACAGCCCATTGTTAGTCAACGATGGTAAGTCCAAACTTGTAAGAGCCGCGTACGCAGATGAAGGCTCAAACCCGTGTACAGCCCAAATATGCCTCGGTGTTTTATGATGTTGGCCATTGTACGCAAAGTGCCCTTGTTCTGGTAGCTAGCTGCGACAGAAGAGCTGCCCTTGGACGCACCACGTTCAGCAAGCAGAACTGACACTTGCGCACTGAGTTTGGTCAGTTCAAAAGGACATGCCAGAAAGGTTATAACAGAGCCAGCGGTAGCGCCAGCGGCACCAAAGCATGCGACAGAGTAGATGTTCGGGTACGTGCCATGCCGGTTGACGTGGTCAATGATATCAAATCCGAGATTGCGCTTCACCCAGGCCGAGTACGAGTATTTGGCACGTTGATAGATCGAGAATGAGACGGTGCGAACAAGCGTGATACTTGCCATAGGAGCTGTGACACCTATGCGTTGGATTAGCCACGTAAGATCAAGCAGAACTCCCCAATTAGCTACTGCATACCTCGAAAGAAGCCGCCAAGTCTCTCAGCATGGTAAGTCTGGCGAACGCAGTCCAGAAATCCTTTATAATGATATGTTTGCATGCGCGTCTTAACGCTGTCGAGTGGGAAGGCCGCAAGTGTAGAGAATACGCTGGAAGAGCTTGCGGCGATCTCGGTTCGGTATCGTTTCACGAAGAGGTTGGAGGAGGAATTCTTTGGGACTGAAGTGACAGCGGAGCCTGTTGCTGTCAAAGCGGTCGTCTCGCCATCGCGTCGCCCTCCAGCACCGTGAGGCATGCTGAGGACAGAAGTTGTAGCTGGAGATGACAGTGACGACAATTGCGACTTATGGCCAGGGACATCTTGGTTGGCCACTTTAGCTCCGATAGCCATTGCTTCCTCCTGATCTTTGGGAGTGCGAGCAATTGAACCTCCGACCGGAGCGCCAAAGGCTGATATAGGCTCGAGCGACCCAGGGATGCAATCAGGACAAGGATGCTATCGAAACAGAGCTTTATTTGGAGGCGCGGTCGAAACACGGCCTATCGCGGGCGGCCGCAGGGTCCATTCAGACGTAAGACACCGAAAAGTCCAATATAGAGGTAATGATGAAAAAGGTGATCGGTGGGTATGGAGGACCCAGTTCGGAGGTCGGAACGGAGCGGCGGAGGTGGTGGGCAGCTTTTGATGTCTCTGCACGGGCTCGGGCGTCCGGTTGCCCGCGACAGAGGACAGCGGCGACAGCTGCTGTAGCGATACAAAGAATT
Source organism: Fusarium graminum (assembly GCA_013266165.1). Classification (NCBI taxonomy): domain Eukaryota; kingdom Fungi; phylum Ascomycota; class Sordariomycetes; order Hypocreales; family Nectriaceae; genus Fusarium; species Fusarium graminum. The sequence continues at coordinate 19,081 of JAAGWP010000385.1, forward strand.
GCAGTCCGTTTACTCAGTAAGATCAATAGATAGGGAAAGACGAGGGTGATGAGGGTTGCAAAATTAATGTCTACGACCAAAGGTGGAGATGTACTGCCTTTCCAAGTCCCGTGCCTAACGTATCAATTGGCAGGTAGATCTTGTGCTAAGAGGTAAGGACGGCATGCGCGGGGGAGGACGGGTCATGCCTCCCTGATTGCTTCGGCATCAAATCTCCAAACACACAGAAGGCACAACCCAACAAAAGTCAAGACCCCAGATTTTACCACAGCATCCAACTTCTTCTGGCCCCTGTATCCCACTTCTTGTGTAACAACCTCATATACTGTAGGTCTCTGTGGTAGTTGATCATTTCTCTCACCATTCACTACGACGCTGCCGTCACTTGATCATCACATGTTCACCCAGACAACAGATTCTTCAGTTTCCACATCACTTAACAACAAGTATTTATATGAATTTCTATCTCAAGCCTCTTTCTATCTTTCATATAGCTTCTTTTTGTTCTTAAAACTACTCCATGACGCGATTTCCACGGACATTGTACTCGAATCTCATGTCATTCGCCGGATTTCAATGTCCGGATAGGAAAGTAGCCTCCATTCTTTGTCCAATAATGATCGTTGTAAATCCTCACCCCGCATTCATAACAATACCTAGTTGAAATTCGGTTGGACGACCGCATTCGCCTCCTAATCAAAAGACCTCTCTCTGCATGTTCTATTGTTGCATTTTGCGGCTGATGAAACCCCTACACAATCTCAAAATTCCCATGATGGGCGTCTGACAATGCACTCAGCCGTTTACCCCCTCGCAAACATATTGATACACTACCGATAAACTTATGAAGTTACCTGGCTGGACTGGAATCACCGTGCCTCTAAACCACATTGCTGGCTTACACCCACGTATAAGAGTGTGCGCACGCAGGAAACATCATGTCGGCCATCTCTTGTATGGAAACAGCTTTGACATGCAATTCAAAAAAGGCTTGGACCGTCGTCTTCGCGCGCCGTTGTACTTGTACTGGTACTGTAATGTATTCTACTCGGAGAAAAAGACTTCATCCCTCCTCTCATGAGGATTAGCAAGATGACGAGATCGCCATGGTAGACCTGCTCACGTCTCTCACCCGTGAGTTCACTGATGTGAGGTCTGCAGCAGGGCTCGGCTTACCTCTGGATGGTCCCTTCTCCGGCGAGCTCAACGCGAGAAAGCTCGACGAAATCTCAGATCCTAGGTCTTCTAGACTACATGTGCCATACGCCATTGTCTCTTGACTCAAGATCCGGAAGCTGCTTCAGCTGGTGTCTCCAATGGGGTATCACCCGCTGTTGTGGCCTCGCCCGTCGGGCCGTTGCTGGGAGTGGCGTAGCTTGCTAATAAACGCTCTTCTTCCTTCTGAGATCGGATACCCTCCGTCTCCTCACGAAGCTTCTGTAAATTCCAGACATCGTCGTCGTCTTCAGAATCAGACTCCTCTTCACTCCTCCACTTTCCGCTCTCAAACATGGCACGACCAGTGTTCTCCTTAGCCTTGCGGGCCTGTTCTTCGGCGGCCTTCTTGTCCAGTCGATCCTGCTTCCATTTGGCGAAAGACTCGGGGGTCACTGGCGTAAGGTTACCAGTCAATTTGTGTCGTTCAGACTCTAAGAAGTCCTCGAGGGTCAAAGTCTTAAGTGGTGACTTGTCCAGAAGTGCCTTCTCTGCTGCTCTCTGTTCCTTGGTCTTAAGGACGAATCTAAATAACTGTTAGCGTCGGTAACTTAAATAGTTGGAAAGAAGATCATACCCAGGTGGGAGAGCATGCTTATACTTGCACTTGTCTCCTCCGTTAGGGCAAATCCAGAACCAGCCGTACTTGCCATCCTCAATGGCTTCAATAAAGTATTTGCATACTTTGTCAGTAGTGGTTTGCTGGTTACCCTTCTTCGACAGAACAACACTTCGAAGTTTGTCTTCATCCCAGTCTGCTGAGGTCTCAATCTTCTTCTCCTCCTCTTCCTCTGCTCGCGTATCGTTGTACAAGTTCTTCTTCTCAGTCTTGCGCTCGACGGAGAGATCGTGAGAGAACTTGCACTTCTTGCCCTTTTCACAGTCGCCTTTTTTGTAGAAGATACACACAACTGTCTTCGGGTCGACACCGAAAGGCACTTTCTGAATCTGGGCTGGCTTGTTCAACATAGCCTCCATATCTCTTTTAGCATCTTCAGCAGCCTTCTTCTCACGTTCTCGAGCAGCCTTCTCGGCCTGTTTCTTCTTCTCTTCGATAGTGCCACTGTTCTTGAGGTTTGCCTGCATACGCCCAATTTCTCTCTGCGCGGCACCACCCTTCTTGTTTTTCATGCCAAAGGTTCGATCCTCGACCGTCTTGGGGGCCTTCTTAGCCATTGGCTCTTTACCCTTTTTGGGAGCCATGATGGATGGTTGGTGGCGGGGTAATCGTGGGAATCAAAAAGATTTTTTGATCGATTCGGAGGCTCGAGCCGTTCGAGAAGCGTTTCGTGGACGTGGGAGCACGCGGCTTCGTGAGGGTGATGATGAGAGGCAAAGCCACCAGGTTTGGGGTGAGAAAAAAAAGACAAATGTCGAAGATTGCTGATAGTTGGTGGGCTGGGCTGCCTTGGTGTGGAGGATGAAGTCACAGTCAAGTCACGTGCTGAGCGCCAAAGACTTTACCTAGGTTCTTCACAGGCATGTCATGTACGGAGTAGGTACCATTTCAATATTGGCTGGTAGGGTGGTCGTATCTAGCCACTGCTTTCTTACCTCAGTGTGAGCATACCGGTACAAATGATTCGCAAATAATGTTCGTTCTATTCCCACTTCTTCTCGACCGCGACTACCAAGTCCTTCACCCAAATCCTCAAGAATAAATTACGTAGATATGGACAAGGTACATGTTTTAGAGGGACTCACTCAGGCACTCTGGCTCATGTTCAAAGTGGGGTCAGGTCTGGCTCGACTGTGGGCCACGCTAACGGAAACGCCTCAGTACGTGCCTGTCCTGCAACACGTCGGCTTTGGGTCAATTAGAGCTCCAGCGCTCCATCTGGCCAGTTGAGTTGAAGCTCGTCATCACCAGCATTTACATCCTGGCATACATCTTACATTGCACAACGCTGCAGCAGATCATTGAAACGCTCGCAGCTATATCGTCGCTCGAACTCAGAGGACTTTCGCCTGGCAACATCTAGTCGGTGAGTACTGTCTACCTCAATGCAGCCTTTGGCGCACCACCAGGCATTAATCGAGTACCGTCAAGCTTCCCAGATATACGCAACTTATTCACAGGAATACTCAAGTCAACCACAGCCATGATCTCCGACGGCGATCTATACCGACTGGCCATCTTCTTCGGCGCTACGGCAATGATTCTCATTGTTCTCTACCACTTCCTCGAAGTCAATACCGCGAAAGATCCCATTGAAGGCCGCAAGGAGGGAACTTCAAAGTCACTATGAGTGCACACTATCATGATGACTGCGCATTGTACAATTTCACGAATGGGAACATTCAATTTGCAGAAAGGGCTGCTCGGCGTTAAGGAGAACACTTTGAACGATCAAAATCGCTCGAACAAAACGCAGACATCGTATTCAAAACGACTAGATCGGGGGGTTATATCGATCGATTGCTAGGAGGATTTCAGTTATACTCAATACACCACCAAACACCGGTGGTTTTTTTCCCCTCAAGATAGCATTGCGGACAGTGAGATTGAGACGTATTTGGATAGACGCATCGTAATTTACATCGTGCACTCCAGTGACAACTCTGTAGGTTGAGTTTAAGTTATCCATCCACACGAAAGACACTTCCTGTACAGCACAAGATCTGAGGCGCATGTGTGTGATAGATAGCAGATATTTACTTTGGTTGTCGGAATACTTTCATTTCGTCGCCATTGCGCTATGTTGTTTCGCATGAACGGTACAGTCTTGCAAGCTGTCCCTTTGATGCGTGTCCCTAATTCGCGATGTAATTGGTGCTGAGCTTTGTTGTTGTGGCTACATGAGGCTGAATGTCTCTAACATGGTTTAGCGCATTGCAAAGCCACACTCATATCCGCGTGCATTGAGCTCCTTAGGCAGCTGAAGGCAGCAGAAGGAGAAAGAGGGCGCCCACCCCGTGTTTTTCTGTACGTGCCTTTGTTTCCCTCCCTCATTTGTCTCCTCCTTCTTCCTTCGTTCTTCAACCTTCAATAACTCCAACACAACCACGCCCGCATCCCGACCCAAACCCCCATTTTCTCTTACCGGCCGCTTTAATCACTCTCGCGCGCCTTTTCTTCCTCTCAAGTCATCCAGACTTTGTTAAACTTTTGCGATCATATTCGCTTCATCCTCATTCTCACACGCCTTTGCCGCCATCGACGTCCAGTCTTTTCAATCCTTCCATCGCAACTTTGACATCAGTTCTTACGTGTCGATCGATATTTTCTGCTGATCTGACCAACTGTATCAGCCTGAACAGCAGATCGAGCATCGATCCCCAAGGCTCATCTTTCTCGGCCTTCATTTGACATTTTTGTGTCAAACTTGATCAATCAGCCATCACAATGTCTGGCAAGCTCGACCAAGCTCTCGATGATATCACCCAGGCCCAGCGCCGAAGTGCTCGCCGTCGCCCTGCCCAGCGCCGCTCTACCGGACGCCCGGCAGCCGCTGCGCCTATTGGTGGCATCCAGAAAAGCACCAAGCCCGCTCGTGGTGCTGGCGCAAAGAATGCCCCTGCCAAGGCTGCCCCTACCAACAGTGATAGCAAGATCATTGTGAGCAATCTGGTAAGTCTTTGAGGAACATCTGAATTCAATTTTCGCTTACTAACAATTATAATAGCCCAAGGACGTCTCGGAGCAGCAGATTAAGGTATGTTTCCGCTGTGGCTCCTAATGCCCTCGGACTTTGTTCGACCTTTTATTCTTCGTCGCTCTTATTTTACCTTCGAAGTCGCGTCTACCGGCTAGTTTGTCGACTCAGCCTGCAGGCCTGGAGCTATCGGACGCCTGTTCTCCTTCCTTGACCCGGTAAAACCTGGAATATGGTGCGATGTCGGAAGTCGAGATATCCTGGTCGCACAATACTACTTGAGGAAGTGCCTGGTCAGCGCCCATTGTCAACGTAGTGTCGACTTTAAAGGATAAAGGCTTGTCATAACGATACGCGAAATCTACCAGTCAGCATTTGGCGAATTCTTTCAGATGATACCTGGAATCCCGTATCAACTTTAGCAAGCAAGCAGTGAGCATACACAGCAGACATCCTTTGGAGACATTTTACGCAAAGTCTTGTCGGCTTATGGAGACATAATCCCCAAGCTGGGGTACGATGAGTGCTTATATTACTTTGCTGTATTGAACACTACGTGAGCAGTAGCAAGCTTGGGATGGGATCCTGAGTTGTGGGGTTAAAACATGAAACGGGCTTTACGGGCATGGTATCATGTGCTTCAATTGATCTTGAACCTCTTGAGTGGGAAGACCTGGGACTCTTGCTGTGCCTCACTGCTTTGCTTGTTGGCTGTTCAACACCATGGCTTCCAAACCTTGGCGATGTAACATTCTCCCGAAACTGGAACGACCGAGGCTCGAAGACGGAATGACGATTTTTGTTCAACTATACACTGCGGAAGACTAACACTATTTCCCCCGATAGGAGTACTTCATCCAATCCGTTGGTCCTATCAAGCGAGTCGAGCTCTCATACGGCCCCAACTCGCAAAGTCGCGGTATCGCAAACGTGACCTTCCACAAGTCAGATGGCGCCAGCAAGGCCTTTCAGAAGCTTAACGGCCTCCTTGTCGATAACCGACCTATCAAGGTATGCCATTCTGCCCTCACTTCTTTTGACCGTGGCTAACTTGAGCAGATCGAGATCGTTGTCGGAGCCGCCCAGGCTGACAAGGTCATTCCTACCGCAAAGACTCTCGCCGAGCGCACCAGGTAAGAACAATGCGCCCACTCGTCTTAATACTCCACTAACAGCCAATCAGCCAGCCCAAGGCTCAGCCCAAGTCTGCTGCTGCGAACAAGCGCAACGCTAATGCCACCAAGGGTGGTGATGCCAAGGGAGATGCTGGCAACAAGAAACGCCGCGGTCGCAACAGCCGTCCTGCGAAGAAGACACAAGAGGAACTCGACTCTGAGATGGCTGACTACTTCGTTGCCCCTGTCGCCGCTGAGGCCAGTGGTAGCACTGCCGCGCCCGCTCCTGCGCCAGTCGTTGCTGGCGATGCCGACATGGATGAAATCGCTGTATGTGAACCTGACTGCTTTGCCAGAATGATACTAACCACGCCCCCAGTAAACATCCAGTGACTTGGCGACGAATGCTATGAAGCAATATTTCTTAATAAACCATTACAAAAACAAGCGTAACTGGTGGTCAGTGTGTGGAAGGATGCGATGAATTATTCAGGGTTGGTTTTACGTCAGATCGTTTCGCAGAGGAGAGGAGTCTTTTGAGGTTGAACAACGGAGCAGCTGGTTTTGCGTTTGTTGCAGTTTGGTCTCGATATCTCCCTTCTTACGTTGAGATTCTTAATTCAACAGTTGAGTCCTGCTGCTGCTATGTGTCGGAAGCAGGGCTTAGCGAATAAATTGTACAATAGATGGAATACGACGAGTTTCCCTCATCTGAGAGTCTGTGCTATGTGAAGTCAGGGGAAGCGCTCTCTTTAACTCTGATGGAGGCGAAGCCTCATACTTTCGAGGTCACGTTTCAATGGTATGTATACCTCATTCATTGGAGAGCGATCGTAGGCTTAACGATTTTTTCATTTTTTGTCTTTCCATAACGAAACAGGCAATGTAGTTCTTAACTACATATCCGAGAAATAAGCCTGCCTTGATACGGCACAACGCCAAAGTTACCCTGCCTAAACCTAGACTGAAGTTCAGAAATGCTTTTCTTTGGCAACGTTATACATTCATAAGTGGAAAATTTAATCCTTCTTCTCGGTGGCGGCCGCAGCAGCGGGAGCAGCCTCCTTCTTATCGTCACCCTCGAGCGCGGGCATATCGTCGTCATCTTCATCATCGTCGAGTTCGTCACCACCTTCGGCACCAGGGAAGCCAGCACCAGCACCTCCCAGCTTGGAGAAGTCGATGCCACCGAAGTCACCTCCCATGCCACCCATGCCGCCCATACCACCCATGCCGCCCATGCCACCCATGTCGCCCATACCTTCCATGCCAGGCATGCCGCCTGTGTATTTTGTTAGTCTTATTGCCTCTAGGAAGAGTCCAGGTGTAGTTTATGTTTGACTTACCCATACCGCCGAATTGAGAGAAGTCGTCCTCAGGAGCCTCGTTCTGCTCATCCTCATCAACCCACTTGTCGAAGTCTGTCTTCAAGAAGTGCAGACGCTTAGATTCCTTGAGCAATCTAGGCCAGTACTCCTCCTTGAGTTCCTTCTTTTGCAGCTTGATCTCGACGTTCTTCGAAGTGTGGTTGATCTTGCTCTCGGCGGTGTCGATCTCGCCCCAGAACTCAAGCTCGACATGGTACTTCTTCTTGAGAGTCGACGAGGTACCGGTAAATGTGAGCTTGGTGGGCTGAAGATCGAGGGTGAGGCTGTCCTTGGGCACATCAGGGACAGAGATGGTCAGGTAAATGAAGTTCTTTGAGGCATCGGCGACGGAGGATCGCTGGGCCCAGAGGACTGTAAAGTGGTTAGAAGGTGAGCTATAGATAGCGTTTGTGTTGGCGCGGTAAGCTTCAAATGATCAAGATTGAAGCCATAGAGAAAAACGTCGGCAGAGCATATCTCAATAGTGGCGTAGAGAGAGCGAGAGGGGGAATACAAGCACAAGGCTGGGGGCGATGAACAACATACCTTCGGGGTAAACAGTCTCAGACATTGTGAATAGAGAGGTTAGGGTATCTTTGGATAATCGTCAAGTTGCCGTTCAGGAGAGAAAAAAGCAGAAGAGAGGTAAGAACAAAAGACGAAATATTCAGATGATGCAGATGCAGCAAACGGGAGAAAGAGAAATGGGGACAGAATGGATGAGTTTTTGGTGGGCGGAGGAGGTGCAGTTTTAGCTCCTTTGCTTCTGCAGCTTCGCGGGCTACGCAGGCTACAGGCTACAGGAGGCGCCAATCCCCCGTGAGGCTTGCACGTTTATCTGGTCACAGGCGGGATGGTAGAATGTCTAAGAAGAGGAGAGAATGGAGGGGCAATTGATGGGAGGTACTTAGTTCTCGGGTGAATGTAGGTGCAGTTATATGTATCTTTTTGATATCCAGCGAGTGCCCGCTCTGACGTTTGTATATCCAGCTTCTCCACTATTACCGGGCTGGAGCTCCTAGAATATGCTGGAGCTTTGTCATCCTTAATTGACAAGCCGATACGAGATGCTTCTAGATCTTGAGTTCGCAAACAATTTCCTTGGTAGTAGTCCCCTAATTTCGAATTGAATTTTCAGAGTAAAGTAACAACTTTCTAGACATTCTTGCTGTAGCACTTCCTCAGTGGAAGCCCGCCTGGTCCCTTACACGCGGCCGGTATGGAGATGGCGGGGTAACCAATTCAGTCCTACAGTGGAGATTACCTAAGGTACCTCCAGCTTCAAGGAAGCCTGCGTCAGCACCAGGCCCAGGCACTCTAAATTCAGCAGTACTTCCACTGGACAAATCGCCTGTGCCTTTTTTCCTTCGGGGCCAATCATACATCGACCTTGCTCTGCTTGTCACCTCAGCCTTGAGACTTGTACCACCAGAGCCTCACCACCATGACCTAACATCTCAATGACTGGCTGCGGCTGATTCGACCGCATCAAAACACTCCGAGCCCTTCAAGCACTGCGCAAAAGTGCAACGCTTACTTCGTATTCGCAGAAGCTTTTCGTGCCTGGTATAAATCTACACAAGAGTCACTTACTTCGCCATCTGGCCATTTGTACTGTTGCGTCATTGGCGCGGGCATTTTCTCTCTCCTTGTACATCCAACCGCCGCTATGGAAACGTTCAAAGCTCTCTTCTCCAAGCCTGACCCTCAGGCCCAGGTATGCTCGCGACCACTTATTTGCGTTAGCCATGGTGGTCTGATCTAACAGTCATCATCCAGATGCGCAAATGCAATGCTTTGATGAGGCAAAATATCCGCAAGATTGATCGCGACATCCAAACCGTTAAACAAGTCGAAGCAAAGACCAAGCAACTCATTCTCCAGGCTGATAAGCGAGGCCAACGCGACCCGACTCGTGCGAAGCAAGCCCAGCAGGAGGTTCGCGACTTTGCCCGCGAGCTCGTTCGCGCTCGAAAGACCTCAGCGCGCCTTATCACATCCAAGGCGCAGCTCTCCTCGGTGCAAATGCAGGTCCAGGAGGCCTTTGCCGTTCGGAAGATCGAAGGCTCTATCCGAGCGAGCGTCGGTATTATGAAAGACGTCAACTCGCTTGTCCGTCTTCCCGAACTGGCGGGTACCATGCAAGAGCTGAGCGTGGAGTTGATGAAGGCAGGCATCATAGAGGAGATGGTGGAGGACTCGCTTCCTACTGACGGTGATATGCTTATGGAGGATGAAGAGGCCGATGGTGAAGTAGACAAGGTTCTGGGAGAGGTTCTCAAAGACCGCAAGCAGCCCAGTCTGCCTGTCGCGCCTGTGCCGGAGCCCCAGAAGTCCCAGGAGGAGGACGAAGAGGAGGAGGATGCAGAGGCTATGATGGATCAGATGCGCAACCGATTAGAGGCACTTCGCAGTTAGTCGGAATGTGAAGGTGGAGCTCAGTTGGTCATTTGTTGCTCGAAGATGTCAGTTGCTCTTCATCATGGGAGGAGTTGGAGGAGTTTGGCGTATCTGCAGTTTTGGTATACATTCGATTCTACAAAGACTTCTTGGAGATCACAGGGATCCCATTCCCTCTGCTTTGCACTACAGTAAGAGATATAACCACACTACATCTTTGCAACAGTGTTGTCGGTGTAGTTCGGTGCAAAACTCGCCACAACGAACAATTTGAGATTCATGAAGCTGCCGTATCATGTTACGATAAGCAGCATCTGTTCACACAACAAAGCTTGATAAACTTGAACAGTCATGGGATGCTTGAATATACTACAGTTTCAAAAGTTTTCTATCAATTTAGATACTGACTTAGCAGATTGTCTGTAGTCCTGCACGCCTATTATATCGTGAGCTCGACCATCCATCTACAGATTGTCCACCACTTGTTGTGAATAAGCGGATCAGCAATTTGGTGGCCATAGGTTCAATTCCATACTTGTTTCTCCAAATTCTCGAACGACGTAGTCCTGTAGCCGAGCTTCGTGCCCTACAATCATCATCAGTCGGTGCTGTCTGATCAGTCTAACTGCTGAAACTATCTCACTACAATAACTGCGATCTTTCATATTGATCAGGGACTTTTTCAGCCATCATGAAGCAGTATACAAATGAACAACAAAATCATTCTACCCCTGATAAGTTATCCTGACAATACTGAGTAACTAATGGAATCTCTACGTGCTAGTTTTTGCTTAGAGTTCACCCTTGAATCGGTTGGATTAGTCAATCTGAGATGAGCATTCCAAGGTTATTCTACTCATCTGGGTTGTTGTTGTCGTCGTTGAGGTATTGGCTGTGTGAGTGACTCTTTTGGCTTTTCGTTCACAACTTGTATTGAGGAGGAAGAATTGGCTTCGATATATATTTCGGGCTCCTGTTATGACACTACTGACTTGATATACTTTTAGAGAAAGGGAAAAAACCCCCATGAGACTCGATCAGTCAAGCCTTTGATATCTCGAAATTCTCTTTTACGTGTTCACGTGTTAAGCCAGGCCACAGCATTTACTGGATACCTACCACATCGATTGTGTGATCTCCAGATAGCGAATGAAGAGTTCAAAGCATCTTACCAATAGAAACGGGATATCCCAAATGGTGCTAAGCGCATTATACATTTACATACACCGCATGACACGTCCATCTGGATAACTCATCCTCAACTCCTGACGATGAGCAGGAGTTCCAGGAAATACGGCCTACCCTGAAGCTCAAACTAGGTCAAACCTGAACGCCGATGAGCAATAAAAACTGCATCTCGCTTTTACTAGGTACCGCTTACAGTATTGCCTGGATTGAGGAGGGACGCGCTTGGTGAGCGAGTACTGGGAGTACTCAAGTCATGTTGAAAGGTGTGTTGGTCCTTCACCTCAACTGCCGGATAGTCACATGCATAGAGGGCCTCACTTCACCGCAATCAAGTAATTACAGCCACAACAATACAAAAAAGTAGAATGCCGGTGACGCTGTGGCATGCTCAGTCCCGTCACAAAATTGTTTAATTAATTAACTGAAAATAAAAAAGATATGTGACTCATACAGGTTTCCAAGGCTAGCGGCGTTGATGCAAGGGACGGCGCAGATAGTCGCTGTCGTGTAAGTCCAGCCAGCACAGCAACAGGCGTATGCACGCCAACTACAAGCCAGCGCATATAGCGGTATCATGTATGTATGATGCCAGAGCTAGGGCAGCACACCGTACGGTACAACCTGAGGTGTTGGAAAGTGCCTGCATGCGGATTGTAGATGCTGTGGGCAAGAATCTGGCTGTTCCAAAAGGCGGTATGCTGCGGGTTCATGGGCTATATGTATGGCGTTTTTTGATGCCAAGCGGTGAAGCTGAAGTACAGCACAATCTTGAAACGATTTGATCGGTGTAGGATAAACCAAGGACGCACATGCAGGTGGGATCGAAGCCAGCAAGGCTGCAGGAGACTGCACAAGCACATGCATACAGTATCAAGGCACACATGAAGGGTGTGTTGTTAATGTTATCTCTTTTACCCGGGCATTGGGTTTTGGAACTCAACTGACCGCTTCTAAAACATGATATGGAAGAAAAGGTCACGACTCACGGACCCTGTTCAACACGAGGGGGGATTTTCAGTAACAGTTTGCAAAGAAACTATGATACAGAATATACCTAGTTAATAGATCAACCGGGGAAGTAAGGTCGGCGTTACCGCGACAGTGCGTGAGACAAGTCAAAGCAAACACTTTAATTGTTCTCCCTTGCAAATGAGGAAGGATAAGCAAGGGCTTGCGAGATGAGGGGGGAGAATAAGCAAAGAGCCGTTTCGTATTTCTGCCATCCGAGGCGGGAACTAGAGGATCGTCCCTCGTGAAGAGATCCTGTCAGCCACCAGAAGTTGCTTCTGCGTGGGGGGAGAAGAGGAGACTTTCGTGAGATGAGATGAGCTGGTGTGAGAGGAGAGGAGCAAACAAAGACCAGGCCAGGGGACAGGGACGAAGCTAAAGGAAACGGATGCGAGATCATCGGGACGGTACGGTAAGCACCTGATCTGAGCCTAACGCTCACGCCGCTTGCCTGCCTGAGTCATTTGCTCTGATTGTTTATTGTTGGTGTTTTGTGTTGTCTATTGCAAGGGCAGTTTGTTGTAGTTGAATAGCGGTATGGCGCTGTAACTGCGTTGTGACATACAATAAGACCACTCATAGTCGCCCAACGAGCTGAGACAACCAGAGAGAGAACTAATAAATGCCCCCAAACCTAAATCCTCAGCCTGTAGCGAGGCTTGCGAGGCTGCAGCGGGTAATTGCCCGTGTTGCTTTTGGTGCCTGAAGGCCAAAGCCGAAGACAAGCCCATACGTAAGGTATGGAGTACAGTAAGTTGTATCAGAGGCCGGGCTGACGTTTACTTGATGTTTTGGTGTGGTCAACCCCACGGCGACCTCTGTATTCTCTACCTGTTCCACTACATAGTAAGGTACACCCCCACTCGTTATCATCAAAGGTGGCATGCCTCAAATGGAGATAGTGATTGGGTGTCCTTGCAGAGCGGCAGGAGACCGATCTCGGGGCTCAAGAAGGAGTCAAATTGCGATACCTTGAAGAATCCTAATCATCATCAATCCTAATCCTGCAAAAAAAAAAAAAAAAAGAGCCTTGCCTGGTTAGTTAATTCAAGGGAGGGCGTGTATGCACATGTGTGTGAGACTTGCGTTTCGACTTGTTGTCGATGACGGCATCATAAGGTGGAAATGAGAAATTCCTGTCATGGAGTTCATTGCACCCGCTACATGATCTTGAGTATCATGATTCCTCGATATGAGATTACCACAGCACCTTTGTCGCTCAATGACATCTTCATCATGGCTGATCGCGCTTTTCTGTTAGCTCACCTCCCCTCCATACCAGAGCAAAGTCAAAGAACTGCCATGATATTCACATGTGTTTTCAAATGCAAATATCCATGAGTCGCATCACTCACTAACCAAAGTCTATCATAAGTCAATCACATTGTACTTGTGTTTTACACCTACTTCGGATTACCGCGTGATCACTGGGACCGAGCAGATGACGAGGCTTTGCTGGCTGACCCTACAGCGCATCACCACCAAAACCCGACAGCCTCACACAGCCTCGGCCTCAGCCCCCCCCGGAATGCGAATGCCTGTATTTAATAGACACGCCGTAGCTGTAGTTGTGGCTCAGGGCTTGGCTTCCCACGTAGCAGTAGGCAGGCAGTCAAACATGAAGCACTGGATCGTTGCAGTCTTGTGAGCCAACAAAGATGGGATCCGATGGCCGTAATTGCAAGACCAATAACGGAATCCCGGAATGACAAAACCTCAATATGTTGCTTAACCTTGGATCCGGAGCTGATAGGTCCGAACCAATCCCTGGCCAAAGATGGGTATGCGCAACGCGATAGGGCAACGCGATGCGTATGCGTAATCATCCACGGCCTCCGTAACGCGAATGCTACCTGATGCTATTCCTAGTGCTAAGAGCGTATTATCTCAGCTCAGATGCGCTGTGCCAGTATTACATCCACCAGAACAGTCAGAGTCATCCCGACGGTGCCACCAAGTCGGGAAACGAGATTGAACAATAAGCCACGATCGCTTTCGCATTTCCGCTTACAGCAAACAAATCAGGATGAGCGGTAACGGCATATCACTTTTCAGTTTATACGACGTCATTTTGATCTCGTCTAGAGATGGCTCTCGCGACGCGTCGACGTCGACATCGCCATGGCCATGGCCATCGTTACCACTATCTTAATCGCGATCCTGGGGAAATACAGGGGAATCCTGCCCTGGCGTAGGAGGCGTTTTTTGCAATGTGGCGTAATTTGCGAGCAAAGCTCAGTGACATGCGTATCGTAAACGCAAATCAGTGTCTTGGAGGCTTGCTACGTCAGATCATCTGTTGCCGGGCCGGAAACAGTTTGTTAACGACCAATGTCTCTGTTTCTGCAGGCGTTGAGACAACAACAAGCAAGACAAAACCTGCTATCGTCTGCAACAAGTCTTATCCGAGCGCGGATGGCACAGACATGTGTAATAGGGTCTCATCTCTCTGTGGGGTTGACGATCGATGTTGATTGCGATTCGACTCAGTCGTGAAACTACCAAGGCTTGTCCGCACACTCACGGCAACTCCGCGATGCATCAACACCATGAATGAAACGTCCAAGTTGTCAATCGCGTGGCAGACGTGACTCTCAATAAAGGTCTACACGACTCGTTCACATGCGTTGCCACGCGATTCACTTTATCCTGTCGCTGGAAGATGGATATTCCGGTGACAAATTCTTAGCGCGCACACCCCCTCCCATTTGCCCGTTGACTCGGTGGGGATTCGAAAGGGGCAATTGCTGGATCCCTGGGATCCTTTTTTCCCCAGCTTCGGGCAACTTTAGTCTCTATCTACCTCGGTCCTGGTCGGTCCGGTAGAGACGGTTATAATCCGAAGATACGTATAGAAAAGAACCGCAATACAAACACGTGGGAATCGCGGAAGCTAACTCTGTTCAAGACCGGGAGGCGTTCCCACTGATCCGAGGCAGCACGGAACCATGTCCGAGGTCTGAATATTAGGTTTGAATCAAGAGCAAAGAATTATGAATTTTCCCTCAAATTGGCAGTTTATTACGGCTGAGGGTACCGACAACTGACTCTGACAATGACACTGATTTCATGACACATGCAGACGCAGTGACATTTCTTCTACGGGCCTTCTAACGATCCTTCTAGTGAGTGTCGACCAAGCCGAAAAGAGAAGGTGGGCAACATTCAGGGTGGCTTCCAAGAAAGAAAAAGGAAGCTCTAGAAAATCCTGATAGAAGCCACTCGGACCCCCTCAGATAAGCCCTCATGTTATTGTTCGGCTCTATTGACCAAGTGCCCCAATATTAAAGGGGATTTACGATTCGTGAACTGGGTCAATGCACCCCCAGTAAGATGTTACTCGGACAAACCATGGCTCAGGGACATCGCCAGCCTTGGGTTAGAGAGGAGAGCCACTGGTTCGGGTCAGTGAGCAAGACTCTGCTAAGTGGATATGGTTAGTCAAGCGATGGGCCTCAGGGGACTTCCAGCTCCCAGTCACTGGAGGAAGAGAAGAGGCTGGCAACCGCGCAGGGGCTAACGGCCCGGAAGGTGGAACACTGTTCCGTAGCTGGCCGTCTGTTCGCTCGCCTGCGGAACCAGGGATAGGAGCCCGGGTCTGGGGGTGACAGTGTTCAAGATGAGTCGCCAAAGCGAACATCAAAGTTTCAAATGCACCCGACCGTTGCTCTCGGGTATTTGCTTCTCGCAAGGGTTCTGAGTCGTTTACGTCGCAAGGAATGGTGCTTTGATACGATGCGGATGCGGATGCGGATACAGATACAGCTACAGCTACAGGAGGCGATTTAATAACGACAACAGAACAGCCAGACTAGTCTCTGGTTAGTAGATAGATCGCGACACGGCTGGATACGGAGCGCAATTGTCTGATATAGCTTGTCGATAAACTTTTCACAAGCCAAATCTCTTTGCGAACAAAGTGCCTGTTTGAGGATCCACCATCTCTTCTGGCGGGTAATTTAAATTCCCACAGTATTATTCATTATTGATGACTTTTTAATCCTCAGCGCCGGGATTCTGTTATTACCAGCATTATGGCATTATTATTAGGTATTTTTATTTATTTTAATTCTCCAGAGCCCAACGGTGAAGGGTGACACGGAGCACACCCAGCTTAACGGTGCAGGCTATGTCGTAATTTTACTGACCGATCCGTGACCGCAGCGTTGGAATTGAGATTCTTATTGAGATTGGGGTTGGAAACTGGGAACTTGTGAATCCCAGTATCGCACCCGGCCGGGCGGTCCGTCGTAAGGATTTCTTTTCGCTGTAACGACAAAGGTCCCAGGAATAAGAAGCTCCACATGAGCGAAATTGCTTGGGATGAAGAATTTCAGGTGCAGAGTTGCAGTGGTAGTAGCAATAGTAATGGTGTGTAATTCCCTATGCCGAAGCAGCGGCTAAAACTTTAGGTAAGTGGAAAAGGAAAGAATAGTTCCATGGAATCTTCCCTGCCAAAACATGGAAGCAATAAAATCGGCGAGTAATTATGAGTTCTACAAGTTGGTGTTTCCCCAGACCGGCATATTGCGGAAAAATATGGAGGTAGGTGTGGCTCAAGAGAGTGAGAATGGCGGTGGGGGCTTGTATGAGTAAAGACTGCTCCGCCATGACGATGTCATCGCGAACAAAACAGCGCAAAAGCAGCGGAGGAAAAGACCCTGATATCCATTATCTGACTCACATCAGGTTTCCGCCGGAGCACTTGCAGTGGCAGCTGCAGCTATAGCGCATCCTGCAGTTGATCATCGCCAACGCCGATGGCGATATCAACTTGACCGCCGGGTTCTTTCACTTCACCATGGCGGATAAAGGTGGAGTGAAGCGGGTGCACGCAGGGTCCTTTCGGCATCGCCCTTTGCGTTATCTGCTGGTGCAATTGAGGTCCAGAGCCACTGTTATCTCTGGAAGAATGGGTGATCAACAATATCTTGCAGCTGTTGTGAATCCAGGCGGCCAAACACATCTGCATTTCGTCCAGTAATAACGGGTCAGACCGTCAATCGCGGCCATCACTTGTCAGATCAGACTGTGATAAGCAGATCAACCAGCGTTCTAGGCTGCTCGGAAGGGATTCTGCGACAACTCTAGACTCTTTGTGATGTAGCTATCGGGTCGAACTCGGGAACGCAGATCATTTCTCAGCCAAAGTGCGGAGAAGCTCATGAAGCTGTCTCAACTGTTTGAGGCGAGGGCATTTTACAACACAATTCACAATCTCATTTGCTCAAACCCCTCTCTTGAGTCTTGCCCCTCAAGTTGAGGTAACCTTGCACATGTCTCTTACTAAACTCTCCTGTTTCCGATCTGTCAAAATTCTCGACTTTGAACTCACTCAAGCGAGACTAGCATCAAAGGAGAGGACTATTATTGACTCAGCTGAAAAAGCTAACCGCACAAATGCCAAGAACCCTCGGAGCACGCAAAAATTGATAGTTTGACGATTAGATACTGACAAGAGGACGGAAGGGGGGTCCGCCACAGGTGGAGAGAAGTCCGTAAAAGCGGCTCCGACTGTGGATATACGTCTCCGTACGTCGGCGTATCTAAGTGGAGGATATTGAATTCTTCACCAGGTTGAACCGAACCGAAACGTAAGAAGCGGACCGACCTTGTAATTTCCCGCGTAGAATAAATTTTGGAAAATTTTCCATCATATTTTCGTGTGTGTCAAGATATTTCTTCTTCCTCCACCGGGGCTTGAGATTGAAATTGAGAAATGTGCCCAACAATGAATGCTAGGATCAAACCCTGTAGAAATACAACCGAGATTCAGAAGTGCCAACATCGCGGAGAAGAAATACAATGCCGTGATTGGCTACCGATATCAATATCCATGCCAGCTGGCGGTGAGAATTATGGGTTGCCATTCGCGCGCTCAACCAGGTTGTACAGAAGGGGAAACTTGCTAGGCCTGGCAGCCTGGGCCATGAGGAAGAGAGCTTTCAAGGTTTCTAGGCTAAACGGGCCTGCATGGTAAAGAATGTTCGGCCCGGGATGGCTATCCAGAACCCTAGTGGGAAGTTAGAAAACGAGAACCTTTGGAGTTTACCAGGTCGGGTAGGTAAACAGGCACCCTGTAAATACCTCCGGTAGCCTGGACCTCGGGTCTGTGTTTGGACAGCTTGCACTGCGTAGATTAGAAGGACGTGATAAGAAACACCAATAACTAGACCGATGAACAAAAGGCCGACAGGGTATTCTGTCCTATCTCTCCGCTCTCCATACCTGCCTTCCGTAGTGGTCACGGCCGTCTACCGATGATGCATAGGGCTTGTTGTTGTTTATGCCGCTGACCGGCGGTGAAATTCAATATTCCCAACGTGAAAAACTTTAGTGGTTGATGGCGTTGCTGAATCGGACAGTCGTCGCAAGATGTGACCCCAACCAAACGATGAATGCTCGGGCGGTCGCTTGAGGGTGGGAAAACAATTAACCAACTACGGACGAATAACAAGGAGCAGCAAAAACAACACACAACACCATAAAAACGCTTGCAGCCAAACGCTCATGTGTAAAGAGAGCGGTCAGAGATGCACGTCGTTCCCTACCTGCATTGGATCGCATCTCTTCTGCTGCTCTTGGCCCCTGCCTCGAGGGAAGACCAATCCCGCGATCCTGCGATGCCTTCCCCCTCTTCCCAATAAGGAAAATGGAATGGCCTGCGACAGCCAGCCCTGCGAGCTGCATAGAGGAATTCATTGCGCCGAGAGTGGGTGTGTGGCTAACCAAACCTACACTTGCCCGACGACAAGGTTTGGGTTTTGCGTGGGCTATTTCGGAACGACAGCCAAGGCATGCCAGGGCAAAAGCAGCCCGATCAGGGACCGATTTAGGGCGTGTTGGGCGCTGGAAGAAAAGAGGCCATGACCTTCAGAAGGGATGGAGGGCGTGGGGGAACAACAGAAGAGGAAAGAGAAAAGACACAAAAAGCAATCCAGACTCAAGACAGAAGCAGAAACATCGAATGCGATAACTTACCAGCATATACACTACATGAGACAAACATGAACGAAAGCGAATAGCGTTGGATCTTAATGATACTGAATGAATGAATAAAATAAAAAAAAAGAAAGAAAGAAAGAAAGAAAGTGATTGATCATGAGCGGGTAAGCATTGACCGAACTCGTTACTCGCTACAACAGCACCAATAACGCTCCAGTAGTCCATGAATAGACAATGATTCACTCGTGTTCATATCGCATCGCAACGCATTGATTGCTTCGCTGATCTGCCGTAATCACCATTCATGCTGGAGCGCTTCTGGCTGTGCTCAACGATATACCACAGTATTTCGTGCTTGTGACTCGGTTGATGACTGTGACTCGTGTCTCATTGCCGCGCGCACCGTGATTTGATAAGTTGACCCGCGGGAGGGAGGGAGGCGCATAGCCTGTGATTCAAACCATGATAACGAATCGCACGCGGTGTAATTGGTATTGTGGTCGCTATTCGCAGTGGAGGTTGAGGTACCTAGCTGGGAGGCGTTGTCCAACCCCGGATTACAAAAAGCCACAGGGCAGATGAGACCAAGCCCGGATCGAAGCAATCAATCAGACAAACAACAGCAGGTTTGATATGTCTTGGATGGGAGCAGATTGTCTTGGACGGTGACGGACAGACCACAAACCTCAATATGACTATTGTTGATGTGCCGCTTTTGTCATTTATTTGTTGTGATTTCTGTCGTCCATATGAAGCATTGCTTATCTCACCGTCTGTTGAGATTTCTTTTTACAGTATCCGTATTTGCCTCGTCACTCCTGTGTCAGTCACTTTACAAAGCAACCCAACTTATACGGCACAGCTCAGCTTGGTACGGTATTACCGCAGCGCGAGTAACCATCCATCACAAAGCTCGTCATTCTCGCTTGTTATTCTACACATTGGTTGTCCTTGGTATCAATAGCTGGAGTCCACAAGAAACCTGTTTCTTTGACTTTGACTTTGACGCTGGAATAATTCGGCTCGTCTTTCTGGATCCTAACGGCGAGATCTCGGTCTCTCGAGCCATTTGACCCGAGCGCGATAAGCTATTGACCTTCAAAACCAAAAAAAAACCCAAAAGTCTTGGCGGATTCTTTTGATAGAGATCTGGATACGGATACCGAAGTTGGATACCGACTCGCTCACGCCCCCCATATCTCAACCGCCGCAGCCTCTGACTCTTCCTTCTGTTGTCCTTCCCACGGGTCCGCTTCGGCCACACCCCCTCCCCCCCCCTCCAGAGAGTGCTTGTTGACAGGAGTTGGAGCCGCTCCGCCGTCCACTTGGCCGCTGTATCGCCCTGATTCTCCCGAGTTTCCCACCGCTCATTCTATCACACCCCCCCTTTTCACCTCGGTCGGCAATCCTCCGCAGGCTGAATCTCTCAGCAGCAATAGCAACGAGCCTGCCCTCCCTGCAACCGAACCTGAGGACCCTTGACCCGCACTTGCACCTGTTCTCGGTCGCACCCCCCCTTTCCGGCACCTTCACCTTCTCTTTCCCTGAACCTCCCACGCTCACACCCACACGCCCCCATTGCAAATCATCCATTCCACACCCAGATCTAATCTCACACGCCCCCTGGCCTCCCTTGGCCGGCTGCCTGCCCTTTCTGCTTCACCCATTTATATCTATCCGCATCCCCAGGTTTTCGTCTCAAGGTCCATTTATCTGCCGTCAACAAAGAACATCTAGTGATCAACACTACTATTTGCTATTGCTTAATAGCTATAGCTCTCTGAGCTTCACTCTCGACTATCATCTCGCCTACCATTACACCACCGCAACAATGTTCGGTTCATACAGTTCATACAGCTCCATGTGCGCGTCCTCGGCGCCCATGGATATCGCGTCTCGCAACATCTACCGATCTCAGGATTCTGCCTGCGCCTTTCCTTCATGGCCTCGACGTGACTCCCTCTCGGAGTCCGACCGTGAGGAGCGACCCACTTCATATCTCTCCGACGACGACTTGTTCTTGTCTGATCCATTCGACGACGACGCCCAGAGCGTCTCCAGTGCCGGCAGCTCTTCTCCTGGTGCCATGGCCTCGCCTCCCAACGTCATTTCCGACTTCGAACTCCTCCAGGCTGAGCGCGAACGTCAGGCTGCTATCCAGCGCGAGTGCATCCGTGTTGTCAACCTTGAGAAGGAGCGTCGACGGGCCTCTGCACGTAAGCAGCGCCGTAGCAGTTCTCACAAGAAGAGTCCCAAGACCAAGCTCACCTCCATCAACGAGGAGGCTATTGAGTAATCGAATTCTGGGACCTTCTTAATGACTGTTACGATTTATGATAGCGTATGTTTACTCACGGTTCAATATCAACAATATCACTAACAACATTTTAGGCTGTTTTATTTTTGCTCCATGGCAATACGATACCCTTTGATACCCTCATAACAACACTCGCATGTGCAACATAAACGCACATACTAGTTTGTTCTGCACTACTGTTCTATCATCTACGATGGAAAATTTTACACACCACCCTGCATCCAAACAGAATTGTCTATTATTCAACTGGACAACCTTAAACAGCAACCTTCGGATCGACTTCTACCCGCCGGACCGATACCACTTCAATCTTGGTCAATGACGCCATAGGTAGACCGCCTGGAACCCCAGCAAATCTGATGTGGGGGTGGGGCTACCAACCAAGAATGAGTCAGATGCGGCCAAGCATTAGGAATGGATGACAACAACAATCAACAACCATTATCTATCAACAGTTTCCGATCATGGCCGAACCATGATAGGAACAATGCTCGGCCGGGTGGAAGGTTCCCACATACAACATCTCGAAACCTCCATGATGTGGACCTTTTCGGATTATCGGCGAAGTCGGTCACCCTTCGCATTCTTCCCCGCACTGCGGCCCGCTCAACGGATGAGTCTTCGGTGCATCAATCATTTTTTTCTCTTGTTGAGGCTTTTAAATAAGCCGATGTTTTTTATCCTTTCCGACTCGGGCCACCGAGTCTATTGAGTTTAATCTTGCTTTCTTTACACACCATCTTGACGGAAAGCATTTGCATGGAGTTTTTTTTTATTGCATTGTTCCAGGCCTTGCATTACGGGATTTGGACATTTTAGGACATGGAACCTCGGTACAGGTTATGCATCAGCTTCCCATCACTGGGAAGACAGCTGGCAGAAGCATTCGGGAGTGGGAATAATGGCACTGGATGTGCTCACTACATGGTTTACACGGCGATATGGGCTTTTAGATACCTTAGGATAGTTTGGCGGCCTTGTGCCTGCCCTGATTTTCGAGATACCCTCTTAGTTAGCACCACCAATCATATTTGGCTTACATCTCAACATTCGTCTTTGATTCATGTGATATAATTTGTGCGCGCCTCTGCTCGTGACTGTGGCTACTATGGTCCTTTGACATCGCAGCCCTTGAGCATAGGTATTTGATCACCAACTTGGGATATTATTGAACTTGGCGACAATCTAGCACGAACCAAGCTTTGGAAAGTATGTGGCACAACACTTGTATAATCCAATTACCAGCAACTACAACCGACCTATTCGTCGAAGGCCGGCGACAATAGGGACATCGCTATCATCTAGTTTGGCCCGTGGCACCGTCCCGTGCCGTAGGCTTTCAAGTCAAGATGTTCTGTCACATGAACAAACCCGACGCCTTTACCGCGAGGTGTGGGTGGGCGGTAAGAGCACGTAACGCGATTTGAGATCGGCGATAAGAGACAGTGACTTTTTCCACGTGGAGATCTTGTGATATATTGGAAGCTCATGACTGAAAGGTGAAGGTGGGCGTTTGTATAGACAGCTACTCTACGAAGCTTTGTCATTGCACGAGATAGATGCTGTTGGTGTCAAATATGGAAGAACGGGCGCATGGATGGGGGTTTTCAATAGTCGCGGCGTAGTCAAACTACGGTAGACGTGTCTTGTTGCTGGTTTAAGTTCAAGCCGAGTTTCGCGTTGTGGATTGTGAGTTTAAACGCATTGCGCATGTTTCCGTATCAGTCTAAGCTTTGACATTGTGAGGTTCTATTGTTGGTACCATGCTTAGACACTAATTCAGGGACAATACAAAGAATCTTGAGAGCTGAAACGACCGCTTGTACCTCTTTAATTAGAGCAACGTTTGGCAACGAAGAACCAACTGCAGTAAAAAGCGTAGCCCTTGTTGAGTCCTGGGTCTTTTGTCCGGGAATGTGAGGAAGTGATGGTAGCGCAAGACACGGCATAAGGCGAAGAGCTATTGAAAGATAGAAAGAAAG
>JAAGWP010000388.1:0-87472 GCA_013266165.1 Fusarium graminum
AGGTGGAGGTGGAGGGATGGAGCTTCAGCTACAGTTCCCCAGAGGATGATGGTCTCACTCAGATGCGGGGTTCAGTAGACGTCTGGGGAACTGAGTGTTGGGAGGAGACTACCATAGATTAGTACTGCGTATAATCAGCCACTGATGAGTTGAGTTGTTCAGCTCTGCAGATCTTTTTGTCTACTTCTGGCTTGGTATCGCACACTCTTGAAGCTTTGGATATTTATGTTTTGCTGTATCATACAGTTCTAGATAGTGTATAGACTGAATTGAATTGTCTACCGTCATCCAATCTTCAACAATACCTGCGACATCTGTGCCTCACAAATACATGCTCAGCCAGGATACAACAAAGTTAAGGTTAGGGCCATGGATAAGGGTTTCTGCCACCTCCAACAACAACTCCGCACTATCCGCTCAGCCTTGCAACGCCGTAAATTGTTTGAGGGTGTAGGCGAGCCGCGTTTCAACATGACAGCATCACTTCGCAACTCTGCATGACGCGCCAGACGACTATGTAAACAGGCTTCCGGAGCCTTGGCAGCTGTGGTCATGCACAGAAAATCAAATTGACAGAAATGTCTTACCAAGATTATACCATATCTATGGAGAGATAACCAGGGAATTGGGATTCATGAGTGTTTCCCCCAGATGATGTGATAATCTTAAATCCCTCTTGCACCAAAGCTAGGATGAAACCACCATTCAAAAGACCAGCAATGCTCCCACAATAGGGCCGAAGCTGCTGTGGTCGCTGCGCGCGCTATAATGGGACGCTTGGAGAAGGTCACCGGGTTAAAACGTTAAACGTCAGCTGGTGACTCCTTGCCTTCGCTAGAGACGCAGCAAGCACAATTAGTAGCCACGTCAAACTTCTGCCGTTTTTTTTTTCTACACAACGCTGACCTTTCTGGTTTGAGCTGCTTAATCAATTATTTTATCGCTTGTGCTTGAGTGTGGCAGACATAACATGTTGATTGGTAGACCAGAGTTCAACAGGCTTGCCCAAAATGGTAATGGCCTATTCGGCTTTTGCGTCGCCGAGCCGGCCTGGCCCGGGTCTTGGTCCCGGGGAAAAGACCCACTTCTCACCCCGGACATCTCCAAACAAGCATTCTTTCTGCTTGTGGGGACAAAGTAACTTGTGTCGGCACGAGGACAATATTGGGGAAGCTTGTTTGTCTACAGAGTCTCGGGATAACAATTGTTTGAGTCGTCTTGAGATACGTGGTGTTAATTACTACACAACACGCACTCACATCACCTCTCAGTTTTCTTCAGTGTCATTCCCAGCCAACTCAATCCACGGAATTGAACGTCATCAACCACCCGTTCCTTAGCCCGCTGTCGTGAAGTGGAAATGTGACGACATGGATGTTGACTTGAGAGTTGCCCTGGGGAATACGACCTTACTAGAGATCTTTGTTGAACCAATGACCACATGACCTAGCCCCCCCTCATGATATCCCATCCCAAGCTCGACCTAACTAGTGGCTAAAACCCCAGCTTCATCACACTAACTAACTAGTTCTATGCACCATAACATGTCTGATGGTGCGGTTGCTCCGCATCTTGAGAGCTCTCCACATCCTCGGTCAAACCGTGTAGCTCTTTTGCTGTTTGGAGACATTCACATTCATGGGGAGACCTGGGGGGGGCATGCTTCCCCAGGTCTCCCATGCTACCCAAAGCTTAATGCGAGAGTTTGTTGCGTGGAAAAAAGGCGTTGGAGTATCACGCCTGGGCGTGATGTCGTAGCCAGTCGTGTTTGTGTTTAAAAGGACACAACCTCCCGCGTTTGTTAAGGACTTTTTCCAGGTCATCATCCACGCAGAGCAATTGTCCAGCTTTGCTTTCACTCTTCTTCCACATACACACTCTCAACTCTCACATACACTCTTATCCGAGAGTGTCCATCTTCAAGATGAACACTCTTCGAAGAGCTTCCCTCAATAAGCCTGAGGAGGCAGGCAAGGCATGGCCTGCCATCGCCATTGGATGTTTCGTCGCCTTTGGTGGTGTCCTCTACGGGTATGTCACGTCTCCAGTCTGCTGCCAAAGAGACCAGTGACTAACAGCTATCGTCCACAGCTATGATACAGGTACCATCTCTGGCATTCTTGCCATGCCCTACTGGCAGCGTCTCTTCAGCACCGGCTACGTAGATGCCAAGGGCAATCCTGCCATCACAACAGCTCAAGAATCAAGCATCGTCTCGATCCTCTCGGCGGGCACATTCTTCGGTGCTCTATCCTCCCCATTCATGACAGATTACATCGGTCGTCGCCCTGGTCTCATGATTGCTACTTGGGTCTTCAACCTCGGTGTCATTCTCCAGACTGTAGCCACTGCTATCCCCATGTTTCTGGCTGGTCGATTCTTTGCAGGATTCGGCGTCGGTCAGATTTCCGCCATCAGTACGTTACATACCTACCACACGACAACTTACCGTCAGTTCTTATGTTGAGGCTTGAGGCTAACAAACCCCAGTTCCCCTCTACCAGTCCGAGACAGCTCCCAAGTGGATTCGAGGTGCCATTGTCGGATCATACCAATGGGCCATTACAATCGGTCTATTGCTCGCAGCCATCGTAAACAATGCCACAGGCGGCCGTAATGACACAGGCTCATACCGCATCCCCATCGCCGTCCAGTTCGCCTACTCCCTCTTCCTCTTCGGCGGTATGATTCTCCTCCCCGAGACTCCCCGATTCCTCATCAAGAAGGACCGCCACGAGGATGCCGC
This sequence comes from Fusarium graminum, assembly GCA_013266165.1. NCBI lineage: Eukaryota > Fungi > Ascomycota > Sordariomycetes > Hypocreales > Nectriaceae > Fusarium > Fusarium graminum. Next base: position 2,747 of record JAAGWP010000388.1, read on the forward strand.
TCGCTCTCTTGCCAAGATCCGTCGTCTGGCTCCCGATCATCCTGCTATTCAGGCCGAGATTTCCGAGGTCAGGGCAAACCACGACTACGAGAAGAGCCTTGGAAAGGCCTCATACCTCGACTGCTTCAAGCCACCTATTCTGAAGCGCCAGTTTACCGGTTGTGCACTCCAGGCATTGCAGCAGTTGACCGGTATCAACTTCATTGTATGTTAATCCCCAAACCATGTCTTTGTATCGAGAAATGATTAACAATTCCCCAGTTCTACTACGGTACCAAGTACTTCCAAAACTCGGGTATTTCCAGCGGCTTTACCATTTCCATGATCACATCAGCCATCAACGTTGCTTCCACACTTCCCGGAATGTGGGCTATTGATAAATGGGGTCGCCGGCCTCTACTCCTCTGGGGTGCTGTCGGCATGTGCGTCTCCCAGTTCATCGTAGCCATGGCTGGTACCTTTTCGACAGGCCAGAACGCAGATGGAACCATCTTTGTCAAGAACTTGGCTGGTCAGAAGGCTGCTGTCTCCTTTGTCTGTATCTACATCTTCTTCTTTGCCTCTACCTGGGGTCCTCTGGCTTGGGTCGTCACTGGAGAGATCTTCCCCCTCAAGACCCGTGCCAAGTCTCTCAGTATGACTACTGCCACTAACTGGCTCTTCAACTGGGCTATCGGTAAGTCAAAGTTCTCTGAAACATCTCCACTCGCAGTTGCTAACCCGCCACAGCTTACTCTACCCCCTACCTCGTTGACTACGGCACTGGAAAGGCCAACCTCCAGTCCAAGATCTTCTTCATCTGGTTCGGCTGCTGTTTCCTGTGTATCGCCTTCGTCTACTTCTTCATCTACGAGACAAAGGGTCTTTCTCTTGAGGAGGTTGATCAGCTCTACGACGAGGTTACCGTCGCCAGCAAGTCCAAGCATTGGAGGCCCAGCGAGTCCTGGGAGCATCGCCAGAGCGTCTCTGGGCCTGATAGTAAGATGTTTGGAAACGAAGAGGGACAAGTTTCACACAACGAGAAGCACGATGCTTGAGGTGTTTGAACCTGACTGCCTTGATACTGGTACCTTACTTGATGGAACAGTCGGACTTGGAAGTCTTGGTGCTGGTGCTTCGCTTTTGGCGGTCCCGGCTCGGCCCTACAAGGCTAAAGACTATGATTATCACACGAAATAGCATTTATATCCATGAATTGATCTTGTATACGCTTCAATGAATGACCCCGTGAATGGATTGTAAAATTTCATGCCAGAAAAGTTACTTCGAATGCAATGCCTTGTACCTCAAAGACTATACGAGTATTTGCTCGGCCTTGAAGTTAATCGTTCAACATACCCCCAGGCATTGATCATCATGGCGGTTTATTTCGAGTTACGCTTTAACTTCAGGGGCGAAGATATTTCCTAGAAATAGCAATCCTAGAGAGTGGTAGGGAGGGTATATATAGTATCATGCAGGTTCATTTCATTGTACATTAAATCTGCATCCCAGAGTGCTCTCAACTCATTCATACTAGCCATCGCGATGCTGATATCTATTCCCAAACCCTCTTCGCCAAATCAAACACCCAACCAGCCTTCATTAATCAAATCTCCAATGCCACCCTATTTAAGCCATAACAGAAGTCTGTCGTCTTCCTTGGGTATTGTTACCGCCCTTCTTCTGACCGCCAGGACGTGCCAGGGTGTACTTGGCGAATGCTCTTGCGAGAGCCTTCTTGCAACTAACTTTCTGGCTACCCACGAAGCTATCCACCGTGACGGCGATGGCGCGATCAATATCCTGAGATGCACAGTATTCTGATAGACGCATGCGGCAGAATGCCTCACTGATACGAATGATGGCCTCCAGATGTCGCACCTATGTTTGTTAGTACTGGATGTTCCTATGCTGGCAATGAAATGTGGACTTACTGTAATAGGATAGGCACCAGTGGCCAGAGACTCTCGCCTCATATCAGCAAAGAGCCTTGAAATTTTATCCTCATCGATATGGTAGAGTTTTGGTGAGCAATGCTCTCGAGCGTAAAGGATATACTTCCTTAGTAACTCTTGTGGAATTTCACCCTCGGCCTTGCGGGCCTGTGCAGTGCCCTGTGTCTCTGCTTGAGTATCGTGTTCAACTTCCATCGAGTCCTGCGCAGACTGGCTCTGTGGGTGACTTCGACTATGCGAACCCACAATGAAGCGAGCCAAACGCTCATCTTCAGCAGGCTCAACAGTGTCGCGCACCACACACAAGATGTCGAAACGGGACAAGATGGGTTCTGTCAACTCAACATTGGCAGAGAACGGAGCTGTGGAGTTGTATCGTCCACCGATAGGGTTGGCAGCGGCAATGACACCGCAGCGGGCTTGTAGAGTAGTTACAATACCTGCCTTTGAGATGGAGATAGTCTGCTGTTCCATGGCTTCGTGAATGGATGTTCTGTCTTGGTCGTTCATCTTGTCAAACTCGTCGATGAGACAAGTTCCACGATCAGCCAACACCAGAGCACCGCCCTCTAGAGTCCATTCGCTAGTAAGAGGGTCTCGTCGAACACTGGCTGTCAAACCAACAGCACTAGCACCCTGACCTGTAGCGAACACAGCTCGATGGGCTGTCTTTTCAGCATACTTGAGGACTTGTGACTTGGCTGTACCGGGATCACCTAGGAGAAGGACGTTGATGTCGCCTCGAAGATGATGAGCACCCTTGGTAACCTTTGCGACGCCACCAAAAAGTGACAGAGCAACGGCCGTCTTAATGTCGGTGTGTCCGTAGATACTGGGTGCTATCGAATTGATAATCTTGTCAACAATATTGGGATCACGAGACAACTTGCGAATCGTATGCTCATCCTCTTCGGTCATTCGGAAACCAGCCAGCTGGTCATGAGACTTGACCACGTTGTTCGCTTCAAGTATAGTGGCAAACACAGGGAAGCCATTGCGGTTGTTTAGTTGGGCGTCATAGTTGTTTCTGTAGGTTCCGGTCACCTCGACCTCTTCGCCAGGCTTTGCCTTATCAATAAGATCCCAAAGAAGGATAACCTCACGAGATCGAGGCAATCGTCCAGCAGGCACAGTACCAGGAGACTCCTGGAGTGTGAGCTTCTGGTAATTTCGGTAGACTGTCTTCTCCGAATTCAGGGTGAATGGACCCCTAGACTGGCAACTTTGGCAGTATGAGATCTTGACTTCAGTATTGGATTCCTGCTGGAAGGGACCGAGGGTTATACCACACTTCGAGCAGTCAAATTTGACATATTTGAGCTGAGGGAAGACACCTGATCGACGAGTTACGACGCCGCTGACTCGAACAAGACAGTTGAGGTGAGATTGACGAAGCTGTCGAAGAGTGTAATGTACTGGCAGATCAAAGATACGAACGTGAATCTCAGAGTGAATGCGCTCGTAATCAGGGTAATGAAGAAGGACGACGTCCATGGCGACCTCGTCGAAGAGCTTGAGCATCTCAGCAGGCGCGTTTGCGAGAAAGTACGCAAGAATGGCCTTGCTTTCAGAGAGATGCTCATATGAGACCTCGAGAGACTCGGCGTTGATCTCACCCAACGTACGGATTCGGTTGCCGTAAACAGATGAACCTGATGTATCGGTATAAGATGTGAGGAAAGCTTTGAACTCGCGTCGGATAGTTCGTTGGACGAAAGGTTGTGATACCCACTCAGTCAAATTGGATGCCTTGACATCACCAAGTGCCTCGAGTGACAGCTCTTCGTTCATGATATCTGTGTCCATCATGTCGTCGGGGTCTTCGTCATAGTTATGGCGACGGCGGCGAGGTTGAGCAGTCAGATCAATGTCGCCTTCATCGTCTTCTCCATAGTCTCCTCCGTACGCAGCAGGCCTTCGTGCATCTCTGCGGTCGAGGAGTTTATTGACTCGTCGCACATCACCCTCGTTCATTGCGTCGTATTCATTGTCGTCGTCGATACCCTCTAGGCCGTAAGTGTTATCCCCTCTATCCAGGTAATCGGCTTCGAAGCCGTCGCGGAAGAGATCGACATCGTCGTCGGCCATCTCGTCTAGGTCATCGATATCGTCTTGAATCTGGGCTTCTTCCTCGATATCGTCGTCGTCTTCAACACCGTGTACCATGTTGAACTCGGCAGGCGGTGATGAAGGCATAGGGCTTGAGACCATGCCCGGCGATAGTCCATCATCTCCTCCCGTTCTCGAGCGTTTGCGGCTCTGGCGAGCTGAAGATGGGTGTAGCGGGGAACTTGAAAAGGTCAGTTGTTTGTTGTTGGAATACAGCAGAGAACGCCGAAGGGAGGGCCGTACCTCATATTGTGACTCTTGGAAGATATCTTGGGTTGGAGTGATATCGTGAAAGAGTGGCTGAGTGAGTGGTTGAATCACACCCAAAAATCGGTTTGCTTTGAATTGCAAGTATCAAGATCGAGGGGCTGATTTCCTTGTAACGGTTGGGACGGAAACCGAAAAGACCAAGTGGAGGCGGTAGACAAGGGGTAATTTCGCGTGTCATAGCGCGTTCCAGCGCGTAAATTGATTGCAAGCTGCTCATTACGTGTAAAGTGGTTTACTCGCGGTGACAGAAATGATACGCCCAGTCACCCGTATACTCGGCCGTTCATGCTCGCGTTATTGTTTCGCCATCCACGCTTCACTGTAGGTAGCACAGCACCATCATAGCTGCTCTTTTCCCCCATTGCTTGTATTCTTATCTAGACGGATATTGCCCATCAATTCTGACAAATCCCGTCACTTGTTCATTCATTCAATTCTTCCCTTCTTCACCATCATTCTGCTTTTTTTTTTCTTATACTCAACTCCGCGGCAATCCGCGCTTCATCGCAATCATGTCGGCAGACGCTCCCTCGGACTCGGCTCGCATGCAAGATGCGCCCCAGCAAGAAGCTCGAATGCGCAAAGACAGCTTCTCGGGAAAATCACAAACTTCGGAGACGTCGCAAACCGCTGCGGAGTAGGTCATCAATTACTCCAGGTCTTTTCTTTACATCTAACTATTTCCCAGATTTATTCGGTCCCAGGAAGCTCTCGAAGCCGATGCTCGCGAGGCGTTACCTTACGTATGTTTCCACTCTTCTTATCTATCGCGATATGTGTTGACGATACCTTTAGAGCATTGATACATGCACCAAAATTCTTGGACCTTTGCGACAGGCTGTTTTCGCTTGCTTGACTTGCAACCCACCTCCTGTTAAAGATGGCGATAACTGGACACCTGCTGGTGTCTGTTACGCGTGCTCTATTCAATGTCACGGCGAACACAACCTCGTTGAGATCTTTCAGAAGCGCAACTTCACATGCGACTGCGGTACAAAGCGCATTCCCTCGACGAGCCCATGCACCCTCCGTCTGAATGAAACCACCAACACCCGAGGCGGAGTACACTCCGAGGAGCCCGATGTGAACAACAAGTACAACCACAACTTCCGCAATAGGTTTTGCGGTTGCGATTGCGACTACGATCCGTTTCAGCAGAAGGGCACAATGTTCCAGTGTCTCGGTTTGGGAACAACAGAGACGGGCGGATGCGGTGAAGATTGGTATCATCCGGGGTGTCTCGTCGGCATGGGACCGAACTGGTTTGAAAAGATGGATAAGCCGAAGAAGGCAACTCAAGAGAGCCCTGAACATGGCAAATTAAACACGATCACTGAGGAGCAGCAAGATATCGCTGAAAACGTTGGCCAAGAGAAACCGACCACCACTGAAAATGCAGTCGAGGAGGACGAAGATGAAGAAGATGTGCCCATGCCCCCAGGATTCCCAGAGGAGGATGCTTTCGAGGCTTTCCTCTGCTATAAATGCGTCGAGGCGCATCCTTGGATCAAGCGTTATGCAGGAACTTCGGGTTTCCTTCCAGCAGTCTTCCTCGACGAAGCGAGTATTGAGTTGAAAGTTGAACCAGCCACTGTCAAGGAGGAATCCACTACCAAGATTGAAGCAAGCACCATAGTCAATGATGCATCAGAATCACGAAAGCGCAAGGCTGACGATGATGAGGAGACCCCAGCAGTCAAGCGTGTAAAGAGTGAATCCCTCCCTGAAGAGGGCGAAAAGCCAGCAGAAGAGGCACCTTCCACGGATAAGCTCCCCTGCAAGCTCAGGAACCTCCCTGCCGCTCCTCAAGGCCAATTCTCTCTCTTCCTTAAGGAAGACTTCCGTGAAGCCTTCTGCCGATGCTCATCTTGCTTCCCCCAACTCAATGCCCACCCCCAGCTCCTTGAAGAGGAAGAAGTCTACGAACCACCTCTGTCTGAAGCAGGTTCGCAAGTGGGCGGTAACGGTGGTGGCTCGCACGGCAGTGGCAGTCTTTTGGAACGTGGCGAGAGCGCATTGCGCAATGTCGACCGTGTACGAGCTATCGAGGGTGTCATGGCGTATAACCACCTCAAAGAACGGCTCAAGCCTTTCTTCCAGCAATTTGCCGAAAGTGGAGAGGCCATTGGCGCCGAGGACATCAAGGCTTACTTTGCAAAGCTGAGAGGAGACGAAAAGGGAATTGAGGAGGCTGCCGCAGGCGCAAAAGATAATGAGGGAGGTGGAAGTGGCGACAAGGATCAGCGAAAAGAGCAGAGTGGCTTTTAATGAATCAGATTGGGGTTTACATGATCACCAGATGAGATGGGTTGAACTGACAGGATGGCCAGATGGAATGATGAGTGTCAAGATGTAAGAATAGTGTATAATATCGGCCGCGCGGCATAGTTTAACATGTAGGGTCATTAAACAGATTGAAACCCTCAATACATCGTATCATGCTTCGACCTAGTATGGTATTAAAAAGTCACGCACTGGCGTGCTCAATAATTCAGTTCACGACTTCAAGCAACCTCAAAGGACATACAGCTTATGACCGTTTCAATACATGCTAGCCTTTTGTTCCTATATTACATATCCATTCATGTCTTGGGTATCGTTAAATCAAAACACTTCCATTACTTACCCCTTTCTAGCTTCAAATTCCATCCTTACTGTCCTGTCGATCCTGTACTTGATGCTGCACTCGATGGCCGAGATGGAAGTGAGGAACCGCCATGTGAAGCCCCTGAGTCCTCTCGCTGCATCGGAATGCCTCCCATCATGCTCATACCGATTCCCATTCCAGGTAGTGGTAGTTGCGGTGGGGGGCCCTGACCATCGCTATCTTCAGCCTGACTGTCGAGCTGCTCCTGGGCCGCCTTGAGGTCCAATTCATGCAGACGTTCTTTTTCGGCGGGATCAATAATATCGTCGTCGTCACTCCAGTATGAGTCGTCATCGTCAAGCTCTGGCATCGCCATACGTTTCCAGAAACGCAGTTCTTGGCGATGCGCCTTCTCATCAACAAGCCTGTTCCAGCGACCCTCATCCTCATCGTACTTGCGTCTATACTCGCGCAAGTTCTCATTGGCTCGACCAGCGTGTGCCTGCATCTGCCATATCTGCTCGCGTAAACGGGCATTTTCGTCACGCGCATCAGCAAGCTGTTTACGGTACGAGCGGTGCCAGGAGGCTACGTCACTGACGTGCTTGGTTTTATACTCGTGGAACTGTCGAAGTAGGTTGGCCATAGCGTTGGCGTACTGGGAAAGGAGCTTGACGTTGGCATCGCGACTGAACTTTGCTTTTTCGAGGCATTCGGTAAGGAGAGAGATGTGGGCGTCGATGTTTTGCTCTTGTCCTGAAGTTGGTTAGGTGGCAGTTCAGCAAGGGTTGGCAGCAGTGGACATACCATTGATGTCTTCCGCGGCGCCTTCGATGACCTGTTGGTTGTTGACGCCCTGAGTCTTCGCCTTGTTTCTCACTCTTCCTAACCCACTGACAATGTCCTCTGTCACTCGGCGGTTCTCTGCCAGCTGGCGGCTAAGCTCTTCCACCATGCCATAGATGTAATTGAGTTCGGCCTGATGGCCTGCAGGCGTAGGAACGGGCATTCCCGCAGCCATGTTCGTCCCGTTCATGCCGTTCATCATGGCGATCTGCTGCTGCTGCCACTGGTGTTGCGGTTGCGGCGAGTATTGACTTGTGGTGTGTTGTTGTTGCTGCTGTTGCTGTTGCTGATGTTGCTGTTGCTGATGTTGCTGTTGTTGGTATTGTTGCTGCTGGTACTGCTGCTGCTGGTAGTGGCGCGCTGTTGATGTAGGAGAAGGCGCAGGAGCGGGAGAGGAAGGCGATAAGAGAGATGGGTCGAGGGGGTTTGGCTGAAAGCTCATATCTTGACTACCCGGGAATCTGGGTCCTGGGCGTTTGAATGGTGTTGGTGCTTGGCTTGTGGATGGACGGAGCTGGTGGGCTTCAATACTTGATTTGGATTAGTCTCCCCCTCCCCTCCAGCACTCTAACGTTCTGACCAGTATCCGGAGCGGCACAAATGTTTTACCGATAACAGTGCACCTCAAATAACCTTGAACATAGCTTTATATCACAAATACGAAACACTGCGAAGTTCTGTTGAATTGTTTCTTAGTTTGAACGGTGGCTTTTGTATCCTTTTACACGTTTCTCATAAGCTCCGATTGGAATTTTGTTCCAAGGCAAAGTCTCGCAAGACTCTGTCTGTCAGTGTGGTCTTGCGAATTTTATCTAAGCGAGTGACTGAGCAAGGTAGCGACCGTCACTTCAATAATAAAGGAAAACTGTATGAAATCCCAGGTCATTTACGTCGTTTCGTCGTTTCGTTGCAGTGCTTTGCGCAAATTTCGTAACACGGGTCCTGTAGTCAGTCACGAAACGCTTGCTCTCACTCTGAAGTATCCACCTCCATCCTGTCTTCTGAAGGCTTCGCATCCATGATCAGCGATTCTTCCGGCTGTGAGGGTTCTAGTGTCGATGTCGATGCTAGATTTGACTCCTTCTGTTCAAACACAGGGGGAGCAACTCCGCTGCCACCTCCTAAACTCGTACTCATTCCGTTATTGGCTGACAAGCGGTACTCGCCATCTCCCTTACGTTCAATGATACCTTCGTCCAATGCCCATTGAGCCAGAAGACCGTCCACTCCAAGCCTGCCACCTTCTCCTTTCTCCATGTGCCGTCCAACGTGTTCAGTCCATTCATCCCAAGATGATATACCCTCAAAGATGCTCTGGCAACCTTGCTTCGGGCATGCTGAACGTTGCGGTGGTAGCCGACGCTGGACGAGACACGATACTTGCATCTCCTTAACGTGGGTATCCCACTCAGACTGTATCTTGCTATCACCTTTTGCGATTGCCCTTTTAATCTGGAAAGGTGCGTGCATGCGTCGCAAGTGTTGAGTGAACAAATCTTTACGGTTGAACTCGTTGCCCTTGCCCTCGGCAGTGCTCTGAGGACAGGAAGAGCATCTGTAGTATTGCAAACAAAGATGCTGCGAGGCGATGTGTCTTTTCCACTCGTTCTTAGATCCAAATGTGCTGGTGCAGCCAGCAAACGAGAAGGCGCATGGGAAAGGCCTCGTATGAGCTGCAGCAATGTGTTTCCTCAATGATGATGAATCTTTGAAGGGGGCATGGCTACAATGATTGCAACGTGTATCCTGCTTCGGGAGTGAACGTCGTGGAGGTTTGATCGTCGCGTTAGCGTTCCGCAGGGTCGCGAGTGGGTCGTCATTGCCATGCTCATCAACATCCCCTTCTGGTCTTGTGTCAGGCAATCCGTCAGGAAGAATCGTGCGAGGTCGGTTGATGTTTTGCGTTTCGTCACTTCGATGTCGAACATGGCTCAAAGCTTTCAATTGTTCGGCAGCTTCTTGCATCTCCGCAGAGTCTTCTACCTCATCTTTGGGCTTGCCATGGCTCCCTGCTGGGTTGGCATATGCTGGGGCTGAAGGACTGGTTTGTAAGGAGTGGTCCTTTCGCTCGACGGAATTCGGCACCTCCCTTGTAACTGGAGAGTGGAAGACATCATGGCCCTCGTCTCGTCGAATGCGAGCAGGTGTACTGAAGGCATGATCTCTTGCTTCAAGAAGGATCCGGCCATCCTCAACTTCCCGCGAAGATGGCTTGACTCCTGACGAACCTACAAGCTCGTGATAGAGGTGTATCATATTGTGGGAACTTATGTACCCTAAAAAGCAACAAACTTTGTCATGCTGCACCACATTCCATATGGAGTGTGGCATGGATATGAGCAACATTGTTGGGGGGCCAAGAAACATACCCTCCACTGCAATCTTGTCGCCAAGAGGCGGCGTGTTGTGCAGCCACTGGGAGAAAAATGACATGTCTGGGCTGGCATCACCAACAAATGTAGTACATACTAGAACTCGGTGTTCTTCAAACCTGAGATCGACAACGGACTCTGGGTCAATAAGTTCTTCGCGATTGCTTTGACCATCTGAATCAAGCCCATTTTGAGAATCTGTCCGGGGCCTCGTGGGCATCGGCGCGAGGGCAATACTTTGGCCTTTCCCCGGGGTAAGGGGTATGAAAACAGGATGCTGCGGAGAAGAGTGTGTGGTTGAGGTGCTGCCGTTGGTTTGACGAGGAGTTTGAACCAATTGCTGTTGTTTCAACGATAAAACTTCCTCGTGGAGTCTTTGCGTCGTGAACGGGCGCCCACTGCTAAGCTTCTGGAGAGCTTCGACAAGATTAGATGTAAATGATCGCTCTGTGCTTTCTGTACTACGATCTGTCGTGCAGGCAGCAATGGCTTGCTTCACCCCATGGCTTCCAGCTAACGGAAGATCCGGAACGGCACATGTGTCGAGCAATAATAAGATGTCGGACTGGGCATCCTCGAAGAAGAAACGAACCCCATCCCATTTCAGTTTTGTGGCGTCTTCTCGTGCATTGCTATACGGAAGCTGTCAGAGCAGGAGGACAGCACATCTGAGAACGTCTAACTCACCAAGCCCAAAAAAGCTGACCATCAGAGCTTACGTAGCCATGGCCAGCGTAGTAGATAATGAGGAGATGATTAGCCTTTGCGTGCTCGAGAAAAGAAGCCATTCTAGCCCCGAGCTTAATACTGGGGTTCGGCACCGTGGGGATATGCCACTTCTCAGTCCGATATTTGTACTGTTTTTGGAGGACTTGCTCCAGAGCAACGAGATCTTCGTCAACCGACTCATCTTCTTCCCACCTCAGGAGCAAAACAGAGACGTCAGTGTATGGATGGCGTTCAGTCTGCCTCTGGATGAGCATCGCGGCATCTTGAAGATGTCGCGCAAAGGATTCAAAGTCATGTCGTTCAGAAAGAGGAGCTGAAGCAGCCTCCTGCGCTGGATAGTGCTGCTGAGGCTGTATCCAGAGCCTAGGTTAGCAAGAATGGCACGCAGAAAGCTGAAGAATCAAAAGCTAACCGATTCGTGGGGAAACTGCGTAGACGGCGGCGGTTTGCTGGGAGTTGTGGCGTTGACCTTGGGGGCCAACTTTCGCTTCTTGTTTGAGGGTTCCATCGACATAGGGGGTATATTGGTCGAGGTGAACGCGGTCGTCAGCAAACGAAGCCGGCGGAGGTCATTGATCCGAGGGCAATTTCGGAAACGCGATATCGAGCATACACTGAGCCAAACACCAATATTCGATGAGAATTTTTTGCTGATTATCCAATTTGAGTTAGGAGTCTGTATGTTCGTTTATCAGAAGAATCGTCGGCGAGTGGATGCAGAAGGCGAGACGAAGTATACAATAGAGGAGATTTAGATCGAACGATATGTGGGATGACAAGGTCGACGGAGGGGAAGAAGAGACGAAGAGAAGCCAATGCGAAGAGAACTTGATGAAGCCAAAGCTACACCACTAGGAAACAATAATGCCGAGTCGTGAAGACAAAAACGAGTAACAGGAACAAGTAAAGAAGCAGGCTGGAGTTGGAGTCTGAGCCTCGAGGCGAGGCTGTCGTGGCCGAAACCCACGTAGAGGGGAGCAAAAAAAGACTCGGTACTGCGGCCGGTTGAGAGAAACAATGAGACAGGATCTACGCACTAGCTCTGAGGACTCTGTCTGTATATTTCTGTCACCAGAGCTATACTTTGCTTCTGAGTCTCGAGTCTTTTTGGGATCTGATAGGAGTGTGGGGTCCTGAGGGATTTTCATTGGTTGTTAACCGAAGGTTTCCCAATCGACAAGAAAGGTGAGAGGACAGGGAGCAGGTGCAGACAGAGAGTTCAAAAGAGGGGCGGCCTCCACTGTCAGCCTCTTCTGTACGTCTCGTCTCAATGGAGCCCGAGAGTCAGCTGCAGTGGAGTGAGCTGGCTGAGTTGGGGCTGTTGACCTCGTACAAGAGCACAAGGAGTATACGATGGTTCGGGTATGCACTCACTTGGACAAGTCTCAGTCACTCCATTCAAGTATCTTCTTAATGCCTCCTCAGGCCGCCGAAGCTGGAGCTATTATGTGTCCAATACCAGTACCAGTAGCAATAGAAATGGCATGGAGGGGTTGAAACTTGGAGGAGGGGGTCTTGACAAGCAATTGTTACCAAAGACGGAAGAAGGCTTCGCAAAAGTTCTCAGCTGATAAAGAAGGAGGAGAAATCTAGATCAGCATTACTCCAGCACCTTGCCTAGAGCTGCACAAATCAACAACCACGCGGCTCACTTTCACACAAAATAACACGTCCGGCTGATTACGGCCTCTCGGCCAATCCGAGTCTCTTCCCCTCTCGTAGTAAACCCTTGCATTACACCTACAGCTTCATAGACACGCTAACTAATAGGAATAACGTGCAACAACAGCATCTCTGTGGGCCATCTTCCAAGACCCTGAGATCTGTTTCGTAGCTGCAGTTTTGCTAGCTCCAACTGATTAGCTTCCAAAGTTTCAACGGTGCAAGCCCCTCAATTGCCTGACACTAAACTGATGCCAGCGTTTCCGAGTGCCCCTCAATCAGTACGGTGTAATGCTGCCATGGCATCCCGATCAAAAGCAATGCAGGAGTGAACTACCAAGGTGGAGAAATCCCTTTGGCGGACAACGACTTGTCAACACGGCTGCGGACAAGCTGGACAAGGCCAGGTCGGTAACGAATGAATGCAAGAAGCGGGCATCTTACCCTAGGCACACGCTACGGCAACACAGAAGCATACCACGGAGCTCGAGGGTATGTCTTGTATACCATGGATTGGTCGTTATGGTCTGAGGCCAAGCCGGGCTGCAGAAATGACAATAACACAGCTGGTGCGTCGTAGTCTACCATCCCAAACTGCATCTATAGAGTGGCATCCAAACAATGGCAGAATCTCGGTGTGGGCAGGGCTGGCGCACCGAGACGAATTCCAGCGTGTGAGTATCCATCCTTTTTACGGCTCAAGCTGCAGCGAGGAGGCTTTGTGTAACTTTTATCTAATGAAGGGAACAACGCAAGGCTTACAGCACTGGTGCCATGATTCAAATGGATGTTAAGAAGGGTACTTTTAGCTCCTCCCAAGCCCCATGCAACACTTTCTAAACTGTAAGGATGCTGATGGCTTGAGTTCGTGTCTCTGTACGATGTGGGAGACGAGTGGAGTGTAAGTTGAGGGTACCACACAAGCCAAGCAAGGCTTCAGCAAGCCGAGTTCTGATGACCGTCTAATTTCTATTATCAAATAAGTAGTGAATTCGTAAGGCTTTGTGAGATTTCAAGTAATCAGAAACAGTTACCAAGAAAATTCAGTGGGATTAGTTGTTATTGCAGCCCTATCCCGGGCGGCCCATGTTGAACGTCTGACCCGATAACGACAGTCTATTTGAGTAAGCAACACTACTAAGCTTTCTCTTGAATTACGAGACTGCCTCTTCAGGCATAAGTTCAATGAGAGAATCCGGCCGAGAGTAAAAAACCACGCGTCTGGCTGAGCACTCACATGTAGATGTGCAGCTTTTGTGCCGTATGCCGAGGATTGAGCGTCTATACGGTAGACGGTTCAACGATCTGCCGCCTTACGTGAAAGCCTAATATCCCCAGGAGAACCATGCAAGCTAACGGGTCGGAATGTGGTCCTCCTGAATATCACTTGGCTCCCTCATAAAGATTCAAGATCGGTATTCTAGAAACCCAACCTTCTCCATAAGTAAGGCGTCGATACGTTGCGGCCCTGGTTCTAATGGGACCCTGAAGAGATGACGGAAGCCTCGCTTAGAAGAGTGTGGCAAGCACAGCCACAGATGGATGTTTGTGCAGCCAGTAAGAATCGACAGGATGCTAACAAAGTCCTCGGCCACTGTCGTTCTATTTCCGTGGTAGTAAATTTATCCGATTTGGTGCAAATCCCCCAGAGAGAGGAAATAGACATCCCGACGGAGCTGTTCCCTTCCGTCAGGTTGGGCGATATCTCTGTAAACCGCAACCCGAGAAGCCAACTTCGGCTCAAAAGAGGCGAAAAAGCCCAAGCTTTTAGGAGTGCCAAGACAAATGAGGGACTCTGAACGGGAGCGAGAACGAAGATTGCCAAGGGTTGAGAGAGCCAAGCCTACACAGCCACTCTCCCCAGTTGCCTCGTGTTCTACGGACCACATGGGATGGGACCACAAATGGATGTATTAGAGTGTACTTGTCGTTTCCATGTGGTCGATTGGATCCCACGGTAGGACGTGAAAGAGAATCACTGATCATCCATGTCCTACAAGCCTATTAACCGTGCAGTAGCCAGGACGTGGATAGGGATCCAACTGCCATTTATGCCGTCAGAATCTCGAGTGGCGTGTGAGTTACCAGGCAAGCTCCCGTCCATCGACCCGGAGTTACAGGGGTTGATAGGCACCGTCTCGCCGTTCCCAGAGCGAGCCCAAGTCCCGCTCAATTCCGACAGGCCCGCACAGTCACTGTTGCGTCAGGGCTTCCAGCGATCCAAAAATGGACCTGTGTTTATTACGTAGTGGGTAGTGTGGGATCTTGGATTGTCACTTAAGTCGAGTTACCTACCACTTGCCAAGAACTCCTACGACCACCTGGGCTGCTCAAAATCTGCCTGCCTTGGTTGACTGCGCTCATCACTTATCCCAAACATCAAAGACGACTCATACTAGTACACGCGATTTGATCAGACTCATTGCTTGTCTACATAAGCGCCCACCTGATCTCGATTAGCGACAGCAGCCAAGACCTTCGACAGCTCTCCAGCTTTTGCGCGCGACACTGCCACCTTCAACCGCCCAACACTCCCATATCCTACCCCTCCGGCCTTGATCGAAGCGCAATTCAGAACCGCATCTACTGCGCCCATGGACTCCGGTGGAGTGAGGAGGAAGGATACAACTAAGGGCCCGCCTCTTCGAGTTTTGTCGCTCGGTAAGCGCCCACCACGCTGATGTCTTCTTTGTTTGACCCCGATGCTAACACATGCCGTAGATGGAGGAGGTGTCCGAGGTTACTCCATCTTCATTATTGTGCAGGAACTTATGCATCGCACCTTTGTCGAGATCGAAGGCCGCGCTCCTAAGCGACACGAAATCCCCAAACCATGCGACCACTTCGACCTCATCGTCGGTACCGGTACGGGCGGGCTGATCGCCCTAATGTTGGGTCGACTACGCCTTGACCTCGAGACCTGCAAGGAACTTTATGTTCGCATGACGCGTATGGTTTTCCAAACTGATAAGACTATCGCTGGAATTCCTTACCGATCGACTCTATTCAAGGCTAGCAAGCTTGAAGAAGCAATCAAGGCAGCCGTTCGGGAACACACGGTCAAGGAGAGAGAAGGTAACGACGGCGCCGAGAGTACCCTCACCAACCCTCTCAATGCCGCATCCTACTCAAGTGCTGGTCCTCGCCGAAACCAAAGCAATGCAAGCACCGTTAGCTTTAGCGCTCGCAGTCCTGCCTCACAGATGGCGCAGCGGCCCTCGTACAATTCAAGATATGGTGACCCTAATGCCCGTCTATACGATCACCGGGAAAATCGTACCAAAACGTGAGTTGTCCCCCCACAATGTCATCATTCATATCGGCAGCATGCACTGACACACTCTGTAGCGCCATTACAGCAGTATTCAAGGGCTCACCTCGAGGCGCACCAGCCGCCCTTCTGCGATCCTACGATTCTCGAAAAGAACCCTCTCCTGAGTTCGACTGTAAGATTTGGCAAGCAGGCCGAGCTACTTGCTCCATAGGACTCGCATTCAAGCCCATCACCATCGGTCAAACAGTCTTCCACGATGATGGCGGGGGCACTTTCAACCCTAGTCCGGAAGCCCTTGATGAAGCTGTGGTCAACGAGTGGCCTGGTCGTGAAGTGGGTGTCTTTGTTAGCGTTGGCACTGGCAAACGTCCCAAGGGGAGTGATTCGAATTCGCAAATGTGGTATGAAGGCTTCCTGGGCGAGTTTGCTGAGGCACGTAGGAAGTTGATCTCCAAAATCGAGGGTTGCGAGAAGATTCACGAGTACATGATGCGCGAGCACCTGGGAAAGCGAAACGTTAGTATTGACGCCTATTACCGTCTCAACGTTGAGGTGGGTGTTGGTGAGTTCGGAATGAACGAATGGATGCGTCTAGGAGAGATCAGCACCGGTACCCGAAGGTATATGTCAAGAGAAGCTGAGCAAAAGATGATTCAAGGCATTTCTTCGAAGCTGGGCAAGATTCACCGAGCCAAGATTCGCCACGCCCGGGCTCCTGAAGGCATCCCAGAGCTTGTTAAGTCAACTTCAAGCACCTGGGAGATGCCCATGGCATTTGAGCTTGCGGGAGACATTCCAACTACGGTGCCCCTCCCTCATAGCCCTGCGAGTCGGTCCTCGTTCGAGTCAGGGTCAGACAACTTACACATTAACAACCATAATGGCTCGCCTCGAAGCTCGAACGAGCGGATGCATTACGAAACACCCAACTCGCCTCCGCTAGGACCTCGTGGCCCAAGCGTTAGTGCCCCAACTTTGCATCCAGAGGATCGTCTGGCAGTGTCGTCACCGTCTCCAGCGCAATACCGTGAAGGCGTATCTGGCCAGGACTTGATCGCTATCATGAGCCCAGATGAATATCCCAGGCCACCTCCAAACATGGTCGCGCCGCCGCCAACACGAATCGAACCGCCGCCGTTGCCACCCAAGACGCCTCTCCCGGAGAGCCAGCAGCAGCATAGTGGTCGAAGAGTGCCAGCGGCTGCGCCTCCATATCCGTTGGACGACGATGAACCGCCGCCAGTAAATATGGCACGAAAACCTGATTACAGGGGCAGATAAAAAGCTGGTGGTTCTCGCTTTACGATCATTTACAGCGCACCTTTGAAGATGGGGGATTGACGAAGGCATGACTCTTCTGCGTCCAATATCAGCTCGAATTCACGAAATGGCTCTTGGGACGAAAACAAGACTGGCGTTATGGATGAAAGAATCAGTGCTGTGATGACTTTTTTTTCTCTTATGCTTCTGCACAACTAGATACCACCTGGTTTATTTTGATGCGAACCTTTGAACGATTGTATGTTACGAAATTGACGGAAGGATACTGGAGCTTATAATTTATACATATCTGTAGGCCAATCTGGTCGTACATTTGCATTTACAATGGAATACTTTTCATGATGCCTTTTGAAATCACATGATCTTCAGATGCAAAAACAACCGTTTGTAATGCACCAAGAAGCCGACCCCGGTTGCAGTGCATCTTGATATCAAGATTCCATCGCCTGTCAACGCACGGATAGACAGATCTCCGCTGCGCCCGGATCCCATTGTGGCCGACCTTTCACAGATCAGAAGGCCTAGGCCTCCATCGGTCTGACAACGATTAGCTCGCGTCAAACCCCTGCTGACCTCTGGCTCTCACTATGGATATGGGGGGGCAGACAGGACTCTCATACGCTTTTATACGAAGAAGCACATAGTCTCGTGTTATCAAGGCTACAAATCCTAGTTCCAGAGCGGCCGACACGATGCAAGGAGATGGGCCTTTAGGGAGAGTTTGATATGCCGCTTTACCTTACCCCAAGACAACTAATGGCCGATCGGCATTAGCGATTAATGCTTGCCCAGTTTTAGGATAGTTCTGACGATTTACCTTTAATTGATGTCCCTGTATGTCCGTTCCCATTGGTGAGTTTGCTTCAAACGTTTTTGGCATGGTGCTAGTGCCTTGTCTCTGGTAGTCGAGACCTAACGGAAGAGGTTCCAGGTCGATTGCCGAGTGTGGAGACCCATACAGTCGAGATTGACTGAACCGCTATCAACTTTGGTTGGAATTTGGGCCTAGGTTTGTCTCGAATGTTGATTCTCCCTTGGTTTTGCTACTGTGTTTCGTCAACATCCATGTGCTTTGCTTGTTCGTTATCACGCAAGTCCCCGCTAGAGCAAAGCAAAAAGCAACAGACTGCCATCTAGGTATTCTATGATTTCGCCCATGGGTGAATCGCCAAGCCTGGACCTGGAGCTATCGGGCCACCAATTTTCTTTGTTCGATTTGGACAATCACGTTTATATTGCCGAACGCCTCTGAAGAATCGAGTCTCTCTTGCTGTCAACAGACGGGTGCTTTGAAGATTCCGAGCTCACTCACACACATACCAATGTGACATTGGAGCTGCGGCACATTGTCTAGCAGCCTACCACCTCAAGCAAGGAAGAGGAGGATTCCCTCCCTGCATTCGCCAAAAGTCACCCCAGAAGCACGCATACGCCCACTGCTCACTCATTTGTCCAGCACAGTGCTGCAACTAGGCCAGCTCGAAGCAACCTTGGCAGCCGCTCTTTGCCGCGTTTAATCAACAGGCGACGTTGCTCGGTCCTCGCGCTTCGCTCAGATATATCCTTCTGCTCGTCCCATTTTGTTGCGGAGCATCATGACCTTTTCTTGAGTCTTTCCTGTCACTTCGAATTTCATTCAGTCGTTGAACAGAAACATTGACCTACTTCTCCGTCCTGGTTTGGGGTAGCGTCCATAGCACTTTGAGACAGGCGGCTCTCACTCAGCCCTCCACAACCAGATCCGCCAATTTGGACAGAACCAACACCTTTTTGTTACCCAACCTCCTCCCATCCTTGCCGGCCCCTGGCCTGCTGTCAACCAACAGCTTCGTTCACTGTCTCTGACTGGCGCTCATTCGGGGAGTGCAAGCCTTGCTCGAGCCAATCAAGCTCTTGGGTAACGTCAGGGACGGCAGCTATTGTTAAGTCCCTGAATATAGCCTGTCATCTCATTCCGGCTTTGGGTGTTGCGAATAAGACCAACCGGCTGATGGTGGAACGGTAACCCGAGCACCACGATGTCGGTATTTGAAGCCATGCAGATGCAGGTCGTGCCTCGGAGGCGTGCTCCGCGACAAACGTCATCATGCCTTGAATGTCGTCGTAGAAAGCAAAAAGTGAGTATTATCTCTCAACTAATATTATTACTATTGAGGCTCTGTTTATTATTACTTTCATATTTGTGCGGGATCTTCTGTATACCGCACCCTTTCATACTTGTTATCAACCATCTAAGACAGCGTACTTAAGCTGCCTTCTCGGCAACTCTCTACTCGGAACCTCAATTGCTAACTGTCTCTTAGTGTTCTCAGGGTCAGCCATGTACAAACTGCTATCGTCGCTTCCCCCAACCCGATTGTGTATATGAGGTCAAGTCTTCCAACAGGTGAGTATGCATCTTCTGGTCCTCGATGGGTCGTCTAAAATCTCCCCTTTCGGGTATCACCAACTCTTCCGCGACTAACACTATAACAGAATTGTACCCATCACTCCGTGTCTTCCAGAACCTTCAAATGTGGACGTAAGAGAAGGCCCATATTCACACTTAGATCCTTCCCTGGTAAACGAAGTCCTCCACTATCTGGAGGAGGAACCTTCTGATTCATTCTCTGAGGCGGATAGTTCGCTTTCATTTTCACACTCGCCTCCACGGCCACGAACTAGTATCTGGAGGCCTTACAGCACTATACCATCGGAACATGGTAACTCTGATGACGCCAATATTTCGAGGACCGTCCGAATCATTACGGCGCATGGTATCAAGGAAGCTAAACGGTATTACGCTGAGGAGCAAGCTGTCATTCAGAAATCCAAGTCTAATGGAGGCCATCGTCTCATTGCTTCGCCAATAGGGCATTCAACCACCCACTTACAATATCTTCCCATGAGGCAAACAAAATTAAACAAAGAATTGGTCCGCATCCGTGAGTACACATACACATTTTGCTTGCTTATATTTTGCTGATTCGTTACCGATAGACCTCCAACTACTGTCACGCTTTAAATGTGCAGTAGATGGGAATCCTGACCCTACAAATGAGTTTATGAAATCGTGGATTCCTTGCACTGTACAGGATCCTCTGCTTCTCCAGATCGTTCTGTTCACTTCATCATGTTTCCTGTCCGAGACTGGTCACATGTCAAAGTCCTTACAGAATATACACAAGTCCCAAGTATTCTGGATGCTCAACTCTCAGCTCAAGGATATCAATGATAAGAAAGCGCCAATGACGGACAATCTGATCCTTGGTGTTGTACAAATGATCGCCGACTCTTGGTACTGGGGCGGCACAGATGACCTTCAGTATCATCTCAGAGGCCTAAAGGTGATGCTCATCACGAGGGGCGGGTTAAAAAATCTTGGTCTGCGCGGTCATCTGGCCAAGATGATCCTCATGTAAGTCGTACACAACATCTGTAGAGTCATGTGTCCATTCTGGGCGACAGCTCCTGATGTCTTCGATACCTCTTGGATATATCACTAACTTGATTGAACAGTCATGACATTGGCATAGCGTTAGCACATGAGATGAAGCCCTCTATATATGGGCATCCCAGCTTTAAGTTCCATGATCCCCGAGCAATGCCTTTCAAGACCGCATTTAACACGCCTCTGATTTGCAACTGGCAGTCTTTCGGCGACTGTGCGAATTCTTTACAGTTACATCCAAGCACTGCTCAGATACTCGACGACATGCGAAGTTTGTTTGCTGCTGTGTTGGCACTGCCGAAGGCTCCGACTTTGGAACAAACTCAAAGAGTTATGGACACTGCCAACTGCGTTCATGGGAGGATATTAAGTCTTCCGGAGAGGACACCGCCTCGTCGACCCTTCAACTCATCTCAGTCAAATTCTTCCCAATCGAGCCCAGCCGATAGCCCAGAGTCTACTGGAAGTGACAAGTCTTCTGAGGAAATCCCGAATACGATGTACGAAATCGTCCGGAAAGTTACTCTAATATATTGCCAAGCAATCCTTAGCCGTTCCCCAATCAGTTCTACATGCTCCGAGCAGGACATTGGGTTTATATGGGGATCTATATGGAAGTCGGGTCTGCCTACTTGGAAATCAGTACTCGGTATTTTTGTGTGGATTATGATCGCGCTCGCATCTAATTGCCACAAGATTGGACCAGGCCGTCTCATCAAAACATTGACAATATCCACCATGATGTCCATCGGGATGGAAGATTGGCACACCTTTACCCAAATAGTGAGAACAGCCTTTAGGTTACAAAGGTGGCTGGGGGGCAAAAACCATGGTAGGGCAAACGGCCTTATGGGAGGGGAGGAGGTGGTGGCCAAGTATGGCTTTGCGATGAAAGATTCATTGCCGACTTTTGAGTTGCCAGTCGATGGCGAATATTGATAGCAACACCACCAATCTGCAACTTCAGTGCGATGTTGGAACACCACTGACATCTCCTACCATTGATCGCTTGCAGACACGAGCGACATTAATGGCCTCCAATTTTCATGTATGGAACCTCATGGCCGTTCAGCTGTTCAATGACGACATGTCTCAGACTGGTCATAAATGCGTGTAAGCGCTCCACCACCAGTTTGTGAAACCATACAGACTGTAAAATACTCGCCTCCCCCTCGCGTGGACAGCCTACTGCTCTCACTACGCGATATAATTTCAGGTTGTACAACACTGAATTCATCTAGAGTCTCTACTTTCCATGGCACAATGTACGACTTCGCTCGACTTCATGAAAGCACAAAATATGGTGAAGTTTTACTCCCCGGAGATGCGGGCTACGAAGAGAAATTGCAGAGATGGAGCACAGCTTGTGTAAAGAGAGCAGTATGTTGTGTTTTGTGGCCTTTCGACAATGCTAATGCTCAATAGGCAGCTGTCATCATGCCATCAAACTCTCAGGAGGTATCTTCTGCAATCAAGTTCGCGGTCTCCAACAACATAGCCTTAACCGTATGTGGTGGTGGGCATTCTTCCAGTGGCGCCTCCTCAACCGAAGGCATAGTCATTGACCTGAGAAATATGCGAAGAGTCGCAGTTAATCCAGAGGCCTTGTCTGTCGAATACGGAGGAGGCTGTATTTGGGAAGATGTTGACACTGCTCTAGAACGATATGGTCTAGCGACAGTCGGGGGTGTCGTGAATCATACAGGGGTCGGAGGACTAACACTAGGTGGAGGCCATGGCTTTCTTACCCCTCGACATGGACTTACCATTGACAACTTACTAGAGGCAGAAGTTGTGCTAGCGAGTGGAGAGATAGTGGAAGCATCCGAAGATGCAAACCAGGATCTGTTCTGGGCTATCCGAGGTGCCGGTGCACAGTTCGGGGTAGTCACCCGCTTTGTGTCTCGAGCCCATAGACAGAGCAAAGTCTGGAGTGGTCCGTTGACCTACTCGGCTGACAAGCTCCCTAGTCTACTCAAGTTCGCAAACGGCGTGTTTGGGAGATCTAACCCTGAAGGACATTGTGTCACGTTGGGAATCGGCTACGGGCCAGATGGGAAGACTCGTATCGTATCTATTATTCCTCTATTCCATGGTCCGGAAGCAGACGCGAGGCAATTCTTCTCTAGTCTTCTCGAGCTGGAATCCCTCGCAGACAATACGGAGATGATGACAACGGCGAAAACAAACACACTTTTGAATTCCGTCATGGAACATGGCATTCGCAGACTGATGGGATCAGGCAATATCACAATGCCTCTTGATATAGAGCCGATGTTGGAAACAGCAGACATGTTCTGGAAATTCTGCGAAGATCACGAAGGAATGGGCAAGTCCGTTCTTGCTATTGAATATTTCTCAACCGAAAAGATTCGCGAGGTTGATCAGGAGGCAACTGCGTATGCTAATCGTGGAGATTACTACGATGCTTTGACCTCGTTCGGATGGGAGGATCCGAACTACGACGATGATGTTCGTCAATTCAACCGGAGCATCTGCAAAAGGATCCGAGAAACGAATGGTCACCAGAAAGCCGCAGGTAGTCACTGGAGCCAGGGGCCTGTCGGCATGTACATCAACATTGAAGCGGACAGCATCTCGCCCGCTGATGCATGGGGGACCAATTTGCCTCGCCTGAGAGATCTGAAGAAGAGGTATGACCCTCAGAATGTATTCAACAAATGGCACGGTATCGGGGAGGATCCAACTGAAATCGCGCCATGATATTGTGTGTGAGAGGATTCATGAGATTGCTACAACGAATGGGTATAGGGTAATTGAAGTTCGATATTCTGTCTGTCCGTTTATAAAGACTCCAAACATGCCCATGTTGATGTAAGAAATCTTTGTTCGTTTTTGTAAACATGTATTCGATACCCACCTATTTAATATGATATTTGTATAACCTTCTTGCATTTTTGTAGATATTCATGATGATTTTACCAACGTACTCACGGTGAATCTACTCACTTACACAGTTTGGTTTTGCGCAAACCAGCCTACCCTACAACAGACCGATAAAACATGCATGCTGGAATTCGCCTACCATACCACCTATGTACCTAGTCTAAATACGGTGCTTCGTAAACGCAAGTAGTAGAGTGGGAAAAGAGGCTATTGAATCCACTACCAGTTGTTTCAGATCATCTTAACCGAGGGTTGAAGCTACTAACTAGCAGATTAGAGTTCTTCAGTGGAATAGACGCACGCCATTCTCAGCCGCCAAACCCAGGAGACTGAAAGTCTGACGCCAGAAGCGGGCCATGTGGAGGAAAAGAGATCAGTTGAGTCCCCTTGCTCGCTGCTGTTGCTGTAACTGGAATTCATGACAACCCCAATACTTGGCAGCGATGATGAGATTGGATGGCATCCGTGCCAACTGGGGTAAATGGCGATAATTTACGAGGACCCGCCAGCGCATCCCATCCCCTGGAACTAGGACATGTCCAAAGAAAGAGGATATTCGAGACTTAACATGGTGTGGGGGATGAAATGAGACACGTATCGGCACGACAACTATGGAGCGTGTTGCGTAGCGAAGAGACCGCTTAGCATAAGTTTTGTGATATGTCATATCACGGATGGCGCTCGGCGGTCATGACCAAAACTATGAGCCGCCCGACGCGACGGAAAATGCTGTTGAGTGTCAATCTGGTGGGTCCACAGGGGGATCTACAGGGGATCACTCGAGTGTAACAGTGTATTTTGAGGTCAACATCGTTAGGTGTGTATCGTGTGAGCCAAGTCATACTGTAGCTATAACTATTAGTTGCATGGCCTGGCATTGGGAAGTGGTGTCGTCGAGTTCACCGTATATTGATTGATGTGTGACAGGGGAGTGGTTACGAGGAAAAGAAAAGCCGAGCAAAACAAAACAAAGCATTAAACTTGAGCAAAAAAAGTAAAATGCCACTCAAACACACCCACATTGCATGTGAAGCCATAGCTATCTCAAGGTGAGTGAGTGAGTGCAAGGGGTGCTCTGGAGAGGAGTGTAAGTGCGCTGTGATGTTTCGCGCTGCGAAGGGTATACTTGCCCGTTGGAGACATGCTTCGCGGTAGTTGAGGCTTGAGCAAGGTCTTTTTCTTATCTTGTCATTTTATGTTTCATGGCAGTTGTGGTTTGGTATCTGACAAGACTGACAGGGGGCTATCTACACATGCAGATGGACACACAGATGCACACGCAGATGCACACGCCCCGCCATGAGTGTGCTGCTCTTGGACACTCATGCACTCTTCTTCCATGCGTCTCTTCTGCTTCTATGCATGTTGGCTCTGTCCTCTATCATAGCGGAGGAGAGGGCTCTGGTGCCGGACACCTTACACCTACACAGCATGGGGGGATTGATGACGTCAATTGAGTAGCGGCGGTGAGGGATATGCAATGGTGCGCGATCTGATCTTTAAGGAGATTAGTTAGCCTTGAGGTAGGTGAGTTATCTCCGTCTTGTTTGCTTGACAATGGGACGATAGGGCTGCTGGTACATGGATGGCTCCATCCATCAGGTTTAAACCTGTAACTAGTAGTCAGTAGTTCAATTTAGCAACTAAACCCAGACAGAGAATCATGGCAGAATAAGTAA
Source organism: Fusarium graminum (assembly GCA_013266165.1). NCBI lineage: Eukaryota > Fungi > Ascomycota > Sordariomycetes > Hypocreales > Nectriaceae > Fusarium > Fusarium graminum. Next base: position 27,830 of record JAAGWP010000388.1, read on the forward strand.
AGTGAGAGAATGAATAACAAAAGCCTCATGGTTACCTCAACCTAGCATCATGAAAGCTTCTAGCCTCTTCCATAAACATTCAAAAAAACAAAATTGGACGTGTACTGAATAAGGTATACAAGGTGGAATTCATGGTGGGGATTCCATGACGAAAGGTGACCCCGCTTGGAAGATATCATCACCAGATGATAGCTGTGTATTTACCTGTTACATCTCAAGTGACAAAACCAACCTCAAAATAGCCCTGTCAAACACAATGGCTCCTATCGGCATAGCTTTGATCGGCGGCGGCTTGTTTGCCAAACAGGCACATATGGTGCGAAACTCTCAATCATGTCCCAATTATGTATGGTGAATGCTGAATATGGACCTCCCAGCCGGCCATCATGAAGGCGGACGACCTGGTCCTCAAGGCCATTTATTCCCGCTCTCTCAAGTCTGCCCAGGAAACGGCCACCCTCAGCACCCGCTCCAACCAAGACCCAGACTTGTACTCAGCCGATTCGGGACCTGGAAAGTCCTTCGATGACCTGCTGGCCCGTGACGACATTGAGGCTGTTATCATTGCTTTGCCAATCCCCAGCCAGCCCGTACATATCAGGGCTGCCCTCGCTGCCGGCAAGCATGTGCTCGCCGAGAAACCTCTGGCACCCACTGTAGCCGAAGGTAAGGAACTAATTGAGTACCACCGCGGCCTGGGAGGCAAAGCTACCTTTTCCATCGCCGAGAACTTTCGTTTCAAGCCATCATTCAACTATGCTGCTTCGGAGGCTGCTAAACTTGGAAAGCTGCAGCATTTTGGCGCGCGGGTCTTTTTTCACATGAGCTCTGACTCTCAGTGGTATGGTACCGCTTGGCGTGCAAAGCCCGAGTTCCAGGGTGGTTTCCTGCTCGATGGTGGAGTACATTTCACTGCAGCGACGAGGCAGCTTCTCACAGAGCCAGCTGTCGATGTGTCAGCTTTTACAGCCCAGGTGCAGCCTCATCTCGCACCCATTGACACGGTGAACGCGGTGATTCGACTCAAGAGCGGTGTGAGCGGTACATATCAGCAGTCATGCGGAGCCAAGATGTCCACGTCGACGTTCCAGTTTGGGTACGAACAGGGCTCTGTTGAAGTCGACGGAGACAAGGTCACAGTGACGCCGTGGGATGGTGAGAAAACTGTGAAGGAATTTGAGAGGACGAGCGGTGTGACGGAGGAGGTTGAGGCGTGGGCCAAGGCATTGGTCGAGGGAAAACCAAACAAGAAGCAGAGCGCAGAAGAGGCGTTGGCGGATCTTGAGTTTTTGGAGTTGATGTTTGAGAGTGGAGCTACTGGAGGTGAAGTTAGGAAGTATAAGAATCAGTTGTGAGCTCTTGAATCCATGTATAAGGAGTAACATGTAGGCCAATGAGGCAGCGAAATACAAATCAGGTGTATAAGTCGCCCAAGATTCACATCACTTCCAACAATGACATTCAACAGGTTTTGACTAAGCTGTGTAAGGCAACTAAATATATATACAGATGATCCTCTGTAATAGTGATAGTACTGGCCTTGGCTTGTCGGTTGGTAGCAACCCCCTGCTTGCGGCCTGTGCGCCGTGGCTAAATAAAGAAGTAACTGCTTACAGTGCTACAATATATCGGTGGTGTTTTTGATACTTGACATTTGAAGCACAATATACTCATAGCTTAGACTTTGACGTTGTACCTTGGACAACAACCAGCTTCTGTAGCTCGTCTCGGAGCACCTGTGCCATACCATCCTTCAGTGGTCTATTGGTCTCCCGATCAACATAGACTTGCACAAACTCTCCTACGGCCTTTACCTCATCCACACCCTTTTCGAATAGAGCAGTCTCGTACGTCACACTTGACCGGCCGAGCTTGTTGACGCGCAACGCCAGCTCGGCCACTGCAGGATACGCAATGGATGAGAAGAAGTCCGTATGAGTATGTACACACATGCCAAACTGTGGTGCTGTGGGCGGATGGAGATTGCAATTCTCAATGAGGTATGCGTTGATGATAGAATCGAACCTACAAATTGAGTTTCAGCAGGGCCGAGACAAAGGAATGTCGAAGGATTGATCGGCACTTACAAAAAGTTGTAAACCGAGTTGTTCATGTGGTCATACATATCGTTATCGTTCCTATTGGTAGAAAGGGAGTCAGTCTATCCAACCAGTAACCATTCATCCTAAGATATTAAGATATGTCATTCTGACCAGACGAGATATTCCAGAATAGGCAGTCATTCGGTCAATTGGAAAGGAGCTTTTATTCCGGGCTCAGGGAAGCGAGGTGCCTGAGGAATATCGAGTTTCAAGGTTGCAAGCGGTAATGAGGCGCAAACTCACCATCGCGTGCGGTAGTCAAGGAAGAAGCGATAGTCCTCCCTCTTGCGGGCCTTGAGCTCCGCTGATGATGCCTTGATACTCATTTCGTAGGCCTATTCCTGGGGTAGGAAATGAGCTGTTTCCTTGGTGGAGCGCGCGGCCGTTCTCGACTGTGTCTTTTTTTGTCTGTATCCTCTGTTTAGGGATTCAACCGGTAGTGCCGTCTGGGCCTTCGTCGAGGCGTGAAGTCTATTGACAATGCCAAGAAATGGATAGGACCAGAGATAGTCAATCTAGATCGTGGTCTTGATAGCTAGTATGATGATTGGAACCGGAGATTCGTAATCTAACTGGCCCCGGCGTATCTCCGATAAAGGGATGGGTCTACAGTGTTCGAAAAGTGAGAGAATGGGGTGATTGTTGATCAAGGTGAATGAGAAACAAAGAGATGTTGGACACGAGAAACAATGAATTCCTGGGAATCTCAAATTGCAGCATTTCCGAGGTTCTGAGGAATCCAGCCAAAAAGGGAAAAGCCGAGGTTCAACTCTCGAATTGAATGTTTGTTGCTTTCATAGCGGTTAGGATTCTGAGCTGGATTACCTGCGGGGGCTTGGGCGGGAGCTTTAGTGAACGTTTATCCTAAAGTTTAGGTAGGCAGGGCCTGGAGCAGTTACGCTCGGGCGCGTCGATGACCTGGAGTACCCGGGTTTACGCCCGGGCGCAGGCAGCCTCCAACTGCAGGCCAAAGCTTCAGAGCCAATCGCAATCGCCAGTGGGCTTTCAATCTGGGTGGGGAAATCTTAAAGGTCACCTGCCATCCCGGACAAGTGACGGCATTACCTTGCTTTCGAGGGGTCCACACCCAAAGAGCTTAGACCGCTTAGCATACAATTACCTAGATTGGCCGAGGGGTTATTCCTGCCCAATGTCACCGCTCGTTTCTGCCGCCACCAAACCCACAGAAATTGCTTGATATCACAGTTTATTCTTGACAACCAAGACATTTTGGTTCGATCCATGCACGAGTGAAACTTACTTTTGCGCATTCTCTTATGATTTGACTTTGAGAACGCCGCTCCTCTGCCTGCCGCGAAAAGAACGCCGCAGAAAGAGCCGCAGATAACGCCGCATCCCCCTTTAACTGCAGGTGAGGAATGAGGGTTGTTGCTCTTCGCCTCGGCCCGCACTCCTCCGTTTTACGCAGATCGAAATCCCTGCCCCGAACTCCCTCGCTACCCCCCCGCGAAAGACGCCCCTACGCAATGGCCTCGTCCTCCCCCAAGCTGGAGAGCTTACCCTCTGACGAGCACATCTTTGCGAGTGCTTTCCAGGACCTCGACTTCCACAGTGAGAAGGGTGTCACGTCAAAATCCTCCCTGAGCCAACCAAACCCCGATTTACCACAAACCGCCACCAACAAACAACAAAATCCTAGACGGCCTAAGCAAAAGAAGAAGCAAGATCCGCCGACCGTCTCGGACTCAGACGAGCCCCTCATTACCCCAGTTGGAGATCCATGGCCTCGACCTTACCACTTTGAAGGTGATGGTCTCCGTCGTGTGGCACCCTATCACTTTACGTACAACACACATTGTAAAGAGAGATGGCGAAACAGGCCTCTGCTAGAGATCTATGAGTCCGAGTTTAGGGACCGTCCCGTCGAGTACTATCGCCAGTCAATGATACGGGGATCAATCTTCGTCAACGGTCGCCGTGTCGGCCCCGATTATATCCTTCGCAATGGTGACCTCATTTCTCATACCCTACATCGCCATGAACCTCCAGTCACAGAGGATCCAGTGCAGGTCATACACGAGGACGAAGACATGATTGTTATCAACAAGCCTGCCGGTGTTCCCGTTCATCCAGCTGGCCGATACAATTTCAACTCGGTTGTCGAGATTATGAAATCGGACCGTGGCCCTGCATTCTTGCCATATCTGTGTAATCGTCTAGACCGTCTCACAAGTGGGATCATGTTCATTGCCAAGAATCCGGTTGCTGCGGAGGCGCTAGGCGTCAAGATCAAGGATCGAACAGTAAGGAAGGAGTATATTGCTCGAGTGATGGGCGAGTTTCCTGACGGCGAAGTTGTCTGCGATCAACCAATTTTGCAAATATCCCCCAAGCTTGGTCTCAACCGAGTACGCGCCAATGGCAAGTCTGCACGAACTGTGTTCAAGAGATTGGCTTACTATCCTGCCAAGGGAGAAGACGATGCAGACGAGCGCCCCAAGACTCCTGAACAAATAAAACATGAGAAGCATCGCCCTTGGGTAAACAAGAAAGGGTATTCGATTGTTCGGTGCTTGCCGGTCACAGGCCGTACTCATCAGTTGCGTGTTCACCTCCAACATCTTGGTCACCCTATTCAAAATGATCCTATTTATGCCAACCGGCGGGTTTGGGGCATGGATCTGGGACAGGACGATGCTGAGGCGACTGAGAACACAGACGAAGACATTGTCAGCCGGCTGTCTCGCATGGGCAAGGACGAAGTTGCCGAAGCTGTTGCTTATTACGATGCCATGGTGGATGCGTACGAAGAGAAGAGGGCCGAGAAGCTGACGGGCGGTCTCTGCGACATATGCGCAACACCTCTATACTCGGATCCTGGCAGCCATGAGCTGTCACTATGGCTCCACAGTCTTCGCTATGAAGACGCAGGAGGCAGTTGGTCCTATGTCAGCCCGTTGCCTCGGTGGGCGCTACCACCGAAAGGAATGAGCGGCCCAACCTCTGTGGGTGGGTTGGAGGAGTTGGTAGAGGCAGTTAAAGATGATGTCCCTGAGATATCATGAGAATTATCACTCCGTACACCAAGCACTATGCAACTTGACATACATCCATATTCCTATCATATCGCATGAGCAGCGCCACCAAAATAGAACGAAAGCGCAACACGTAGATACATGCCCAGCTGAATGTATAGTCAACACAACGAATCTCGGAAACGAGGTGCTATGCTGCCGAACCTATCACAGCCAGGATCCGAGAGGGAGCTCGAGTTTCCGGGGCCAGGGTGATCAGGAACCGGTATCCGGGTAATCCTGTCTGTGGATCTGTTTTACGCGACAGGGGCCAGCATACCCCCGTCAGTAACACAGGCAAGCTATTACTATTTGGTTTGTGCATGAGCTTCCTAGACTGTACTGGACGCTGAGCCAAGATCTTGTTCCCTAAGGGCTTGCCCTTGGATAATTTGGCAAGCCTTGATATTATGGTTCCGAGTAAACGACCGAACATGTGTGGCGCCTGGATGTTCTCAACCCGGTATTTACCCAAGAAGACAAGTCAAAGGGTTTGAGACAATCCGTTGGCTTGAATCAACGGGGTGTTGCTCGCTAGAGGCTTCATCGACGCGAGAGGCGCATTGTGAAGCAGCCAGGACAGAAGCCACTGATCAAGAGACACATCGCTCGACTCGGAGGGCGTTGTGTCCTGGTGGAAGCAGAACCAGAAGGACCTAAAGCCAATGGTCTCGGGGGATTGGCTGGATTCAAGTCCAGTACCGCAATAGTGAATGGGGCGAGGAGGTCGGCCGATATGGGTCGTTCAGGGCATAAGCTCTCAACGCATTCCACAGCGAACCAAGGATCAGGACAGCCATTGAACTCCACAGAAATGGACCCTGCTTATTGACGAGCAAGATGCCCATGCCAAGATTCGTGCCAGCGGAACACGGACAGGAGGGCAGGCCGTCTTGGCCGTCTTGGCCGCCTTGGCTCAGCGACTTGGAAAATAGCTCGAGATAGTCTCGATGATGAGACGGGTCTAGCTGAATAGTTCCAGGCTCTAGGCCAGACCCTCAGAGTCTTACTGGCTGGTATCCGCAGATGTCTATGAGATAGAACCGCGACTCCAATCTTCAACTCAAACGGCGCTTGGGGTAAGGGTCATGGGGTTATCGCAGATCAACATGGGGATCTTGGCTCGAGTAGTTGTTCTTATCACACATCACAATACATTACTCAGTATGTAGTCTCGCCCACAAGCACCCTACTGGTAATATCCAGCCGGATGGAAATAGGGCCCATTAAAGCCCATTACAATACCCACTATCTAAAACAAACCAACCATGTTAATCGCCTCACAGACTCACATCATTACCTACAGCTCCACGACTACATGGATTTGACCATCGCTGGCGAGGGTCCATCGTCTAGCACAGCAACGGAATTGTGGCTGGCGAGAGATGGATCGTCCAGCACGCAAGCAAGCCAGCCATCGTCGAGCCTGCATGTGGCCCTGGTTTTCAGTTTATTTTCTGGGGTAGTGGGAAAAGTATAGTTTCCGGCTGGCAATTGTTTCCCTTTTCACTCTTGTTCTCCACGGGTTCTCTCCAAACCCTTGTCTGTGAATTCAAATTGGTCAACGGTATTACCATATTACCGGGATCACGGTCAGTCTGCAAAAGCCAGTCGGTAGGTTCTGCTTGGCGTGACACATCTCGAAATCGAGTGATTCATTCAATACGACGCTGCGCAAGATCTTTGCAAGATTTCAGTGTGCGGAAGAAGGATTACTTTGGTTGGGGAGGCCTGGCTTCGTGGAAAACAGCAAGGATTCGTTTCAATTCTACGTCATTGATGCAACACAACTCAAGACTTAAGCATCGAATATCCAGTTATACCGTTGCAGGAGAAATGGATTACTGATGGATTTCAGCTGAGGCTCTCAACTGCCGAAATTTGAGACATGATAAGTTGGCCATGATTGTTGGAAAAATGAAAATAAACAGAGTTGATAAAAGAGGAGCCGAACGCTCTCCGACGCGCGCAGTGCACTTCTCACAGGATGACGCCATCATGGAAGGCTTGCAGTGGACATGCAGGGTGTGAGTGAACATGTACGGAGGACAAAGAAGAAGAAAAAAGGAAGATTCTTTTTTCCTTCTGAAAGAGGGAGCTCACTCGCATGGCCAAACTCTAAGGGCACAAATTACCTGTCACCGGCGGCTCACCACGGCTTTTGTTGATTGGGTCATGCTTAAAACCGCTGTGCTATGCCCTGCAGGGAGGCGCCTCACTTGAGGCTGGCCGCCGCAGTGAAAGGCTCCGGGGCTTGAAAGTCTATGCGGCGGCACAGCAATGTCTTGCTTTTTAGTTGGGGTCTAACGGAAATGCGATGCCAGCCGCCTGTCCTTTCGTCCGGAAGTCCATGTCTTTGTGTGAGATTCTGGACTCGCCACGGTCAAGTACCTACATCTGAATAGGTAACTACTGTAGACTGCCTGTGCGCTGCAGCTGTACTCTCCTCATGTGTACGTTGTACGTACACGTACATACAGAACGGGGGATCTGCAAGTGGGTTTCGACTGTTTCTTGTTGGCGGGGAATCCGAACCGTTTACCAGAGAGGCAGAGAGCTCGCCATGTGTACAAGCAGCGTATCTGGTGTGAGCTGGGGATTGGTCTCAGGACTTGACCGCAAGATGGCCAATTACTCCTATACTGCTGTAAAACTGGCATGATGATGCCATATGGGGGTGCTGTTTGGATCGCCGCCGTCGAGTACGACTCGCGATGCGCATATAATGGCTTGTGCTGTTCCACTTGATGGTAACGCTCCCACGTTTTGTCACGTTTCGATACGGTACTAACGACAATACGGGCGTTTGGTGGTTCGCTTTGGACTGCTTCTGCTTCCTCAAATTGATCCCCCCTGGGTCCACGTGCTCCACCGCTACACCACCAGCTTTGATAGCATGGGTTGCCCGTCTTCAATATTCATAATCGGCCTCTAGTCCTCAGGAAAGCGCAGAGCGCGCTAACATGGAAGCCGTCACTGGGCCCCTTCACACCCGACCCCCCGACCACGACTACGCCGGATATCGGCTAGGGTACTGAGGGACGAAAGTCTATTCTGCAGGGGCTACAGTGGGGGATGATGATAGGGATTGGCTGCCGATTTGGCGCTGCAGAGTGTCATCTCACTGTCCTGAGACTTGTCCATTCTCCTACGCTTCTGGGGAGCTTCCCTGCGGACCACGCTATTCTTCGCACTACCAACTTCTGCTGGACTCTCAAATTCAAGTTCAGGGCCCATCCTAAGGCCACCCCAGGCTTCTGAAGTCTGAGACAAGACCGACATCCTTGCCTTTTCAAGGGACCAGAGATACAGATTGACAGTCATAGTCGCAAAGCATGACACTAAACAGATTTGAATAACAAGTTCGTGCAGAACATGGCATCGTATGCCATGGCAGAAGAGCAACGCCCGTCACTTGGCCCCACCGCTAGATGCCAGTGACATTTCACCGCACTACAACTCACAAGGCAGATATATGATTGGATTCATGTACATGACCATGGGACATGGCTATCGGGGATCCTACTGTGAAATCGATGCTCATGCTGCGGCGAACTTGCGGCGGCCAAGTTCGTCAATCAAGAAACCTCTTCGATGCATCGGGGCCGGAAGTGACAGCCCAACAGAATAGACTGCAGGCAGACATTGGTTGGTTACTGACAATGTGCCGTAAAGAGTATCTGGAGCGACGACTATAGTGCGGTACGTGTTTCGACAGCCAGAATCCACACTCATAACGACTTCCAAGCATAGACGGTACCATCTTCCTCCGTTGTAGACAAGCAAGGTGAGCAACAACGGTGGCAGTGGGCTTCAGCTGAGCTCAGCGCAGGAGAAAGGGTCCGAGAACTTGTTGTGGAGCTTCAATCAATCTTGGACCACAACCACGAGGAAACCAGACCCGCTGCGATTGTTTAGTATCCAACGCCTGGAAAGTGGAAAAGAATGAGGGGGGGATCAGTGATCAGATTAGACCAGGGCAGACTAGATTAACTCACACAGCGAAGGAAGGTCTAATAAGATAACATTCGTCTGTTGGAGAACACACACGGGAGGGAGTCTCCCATACGGCATGCTCTCTCATACACTATCTATATCCAAATCTGGCTACGGGTCTCGAGAGGGTGGGTTGGTCAAATGTGCAATGGGCAGGAAACGCAGCAAAGACAAGGACAAGCCAGCCTGGGCCTCCAAAAGGCAAGACAAGAGAAACAAGGGAAAACAGGAGGCACCAGAGGAACGAAGTACAAGCTTGAGGTCCTCAGTACAAGAGCCAAGTACTCTCTCGACCTGGCGACAGCCATGGCGTACCGGACCGCGCTTCGACTAAGAGACAAACATCAGCACCAGAGGGGGTACCCACACTCAGTAGCCTTGCCTTGAGGGCCCCAGGCCACAATCCATGAGCCGGACCGACCAACGCTAAGACGGAGAGAGAGTAGAAAGAATAGCGCGTAAAGTTCCACCCAGGGGTGTTTGTCTAGTCAACTCTCGAAGGGTCCGTCACAGCAGTACGTACTCGCCACACTCCCTCCGTTGCTGCACACACCGTTTCCCAAGGCGAAAAAAAAGAAAAATATGGGTTCTTTCTCAAGTCTACGCCAAAGGCGCCAGAAGGAAATAGTTTATAAACAACACCCCCGGTCCCGTCGATCAACTCTAGTACTGTAACTGGGTCGATCTCTATGCGAACACTTACTTGGACTTATAACGACAAGGACTCCACAGACTTCAACGATTACCTTCACTACTATCATCTCATCTCAATTCACATCTAAATACTCCATCCCCAGACCCATCCTACTCATCTTGGGTTCCTCTTCTTTTCATTCCTTGAACCATCAACCACTTACAAGATTCAAAATACAACAAGTCTCAGCAAGACCACTTATATATATCCACTTCCAACACACAAACACCCGCACCTAAAGCTTGTCGACCTGACATGATCGCCTCGCTATCTTCATCATCACCCACATCTATGCCTTACTCTAACTCACCCGACTCATACTCACACTCTCACACCAACAACAACAACGACAACGACAACATGGTCCGCTCATCTTCAGCAGAGCCTGCAAAGAGCTCCAAGCGAAAGGGTATGTTTACATGTGATACCAAACTAGCTGCAAGACGCAAAAAGAAAAACCAACAGCAAGCAATCGACTTAGATCTCACACTAACAAACAACAACAACAGGTACCCGAAGCGTTTCCACTCTCACACCTTCACAACTTGCGCGCAAGCGAGCAAACGACCGAGAGGCTCAAAGGGCTATTCGGGCACGAACCAAGGAGCACATTGACCGTCTAGAGCGCGAGCTGGAGGATCTCAAGAGCAAACAGAGCCGTGACCAAACCGTCCAGGAGCTTTTGCGACGGAACCAGGCGCTTGAGGAGGAGTTGATGCGACTCAAAGAGAACATGGGCGTCTCAATGACCTCGTCGCCTTACTCTGCACCTGGTACGGCTCTCTCAGTCACAATCCCAGCTACAACAACATCACCACACCACAGTATACTGACTACTCCATCAGTATACGATGATAACCTTAGCACTGGTAGTGGTGCCATTCCCAGCCCTCGCGGCTCCCCCTACCCCTCTGGCGACTACAGCCCTCTCCCCGACTACGGGCAGCAATATGTCCTACCTAACAACTGCGAGTCATGGGCCAGCACAGTTCCCTGCCCCGTCCCTTCAAACGTGTCCAGCCCTTCCTCATCTGCCGACGACTACAGCGCCGGCTACATCCCCACAAGCGTCCCTACCTCGATGCTGGCCTCTAGCAACACGAGCTCGTCCAACATCAGCGCCGTTGGCCACAGCCACAAGGAAGTAATCAAGATGGAGTACGAAGATGTTGACTCTCACGGTACGCAACCCCAGCAGTTTTCACTACCTTGTGCATTTTCCAGACAGCAAACTAATCACACTCAGTGTCTAGACGCCGGATTCCGCCTCAGCAACCATTCGTTTCAGCCCGTGTCCCCCCATACTTACATGGCTCAACACCAGCAACCCGCCTGGAACATGTATCCCGTCTACTACCCTCAGGCCCAGTCATCGGTCCACTGAAGGGCCAACCTCAACCGGGTTTATCCTGGCCGGGACCCGTTTTGACTACTCCGCCGGCTTGTCGCTTCGACGAGCTCCTAGTCGGCTTCCTCCAGGACTGTCGTCGCATGACAACCGCGGCCTCGCTCGCTCACACACTGGGTCCGCCTCAGATAGATGTGCGCTCCGTGTTTCGCAGCCATGACAGCCACGGCCAGCTTGCCTGCTCACCCCACCCCATTACCGACCTCGTTCGGAGTCTCATCGACACTGCAGGCATGACCAGGCTGACTGAGCGCCTCGCCATCTTTGCGCCTCTGCAGACTATGATCTGCTGGCTTGCCCAGCCTACACCAGATAGACGCACACAACTATGCGACAACTACGTGCCGTGCGAGCGCCAATTGGTAATCCCCCACCCCCAATGGCTCGATCTGCTCCTATGGGGCAGCTTGCGCGATGCTGTGATTGAGCGGCAGGATCTCTACGCTACAGACGAATTTCTACGGGTCTACTTCGACTCGCTGCGCCTTGTCAACTGGCATTGCCAGCCGCTAGACAGTCTAGTTACCGATCCGCGGACGGGCCATGTTGGGCTCACGGGTGCCTTCATGGTCCATGCTATGAACGGATCCAACTGGCGTCTGAGTGCGACCTTTGCGCAAAGGTACCCTGAGCTTTGTGGCTTAGTGTCTCTGGAGTAGAGTTTGTTTAACGGGCCTCTCTCTGCCTTTGCCTTTACTTTCGCTTCACATGATTCGATATTTACTTGTATCTTTTTATTTATGACGGGTCACATATGCCAAAAGCATGACTCTGTGGGTGAAAACGGTACCACATTGGCGATCCATAAAAAGAGAGAAACTTACCGCTGGCAATCTCCGCCGCGGCAACTCTCTATCTTACTTCTTCCCACGTCGATCATCCTGCACTTGACACGACCAACATCCTTACCTAACACACAACACTTCCTTGGTCCCCCATTACCAAGGCACGACATCATTATGTTTTCTCTTACACAACACAATAACAACAACAACAACAACAATAACAAAAACAAGGCATGACGCAAGGAAAATCTAGAGGAGGATTTCAAGGTACCCCACACATTTCTAACGGCCTTTCAAACTGTACTGTAACTTTGGAGGAGTTTTGTTATTTTCTTGATACTCGGACTACGACATGAGGACGGAGGCGTGCAACCTGGGAACATATCTATGCATTGGGAGAATTTGGGGAATTCGGCGACATCGGTATCTCATTTTAGAGGAGTTTATACTTTACGCATTGGAGCACATAATGGGCACGGCATGATTGCATCACCCATGTTTGTTCCTTAACGAATTAGGATACACATATTGGATAATTCACACTGGTTCTCAACTCAATCAATTTCTCGACCGTGATCATGATGGTCTTTGCTTCGTTGTTATCATGACTTCCCCCAATTAGCACATTGCATTCCTTCACTAGCAGGCAGCCCAGACTGAAAACCCTCTTGGGCTCATTTTACCCCATACGTACTCGGCCTTGGTCGATGACATTCTTGAACCCTGTTGGGACCCTTGTCCAATTTCAACAACGAGGTTAGGGGACTTTGCGACTACTGATGTATGCATCGCCAACGAGGGGCGTGTGTGGTTGTTGCTGAATCGTCCCCTTGACACGTTCGTCCCCCATGACTTTTTGTCCTTGATATCTTTTCTCTCAGAGATAGTTCTTGTACACACGCAGTCTTCAACATGCATCCCCACCGCCATATTTTCGTCACGGCACATGGCAGAGAATAAGGAGAGGGAGGGGGAGTGCGTAGAGTTGAGATAGATGCCCAGCCCTGCCCGGGATCCGCTTGTCATGTTAAGTCAGGAATTTCTCCGTCCCTGACGATATCTGGTGCCGGTCCCACGCTTATACTAGTAGTAGTTTAGTTTGATAGTCACTACCCCATGCAACAGAGGGGAAGAAGAAACGCGTTTCTAACAAGAGACAAGTGCAAGGTATTGTTAGATTAAATCTTGTTGCACGGTTGGAGCACGGAGTATTTCTTTTCCCCCCCCAGTGCCATGCAGGTAATTGAACCTGGTGTTCACACGGTCACTCACCGCATACCGTGATAGACGTCAGAGCTGTCCACCTTGACTGCGACTATATCATTCCTTTGCAGATTCATCCCCCCCTGCTGGAGATCTACCGCGTTACAATAGAGACTTTGAGCCGCAGCAATTGAGACATTTAAGACTTGGAACCGCAAGTATCAAAAGTACCGTAACCTTGAATTCCTCCCCTCCCCTTCTTTTGCTTCTTTTTTCTTCCGTTTTTGCCGCCCATGCATGCACCTACGGCGCTTTTGCCGCATGGGATCTTCAAGATCGTGGCGAAGACTGTCGATGCACGTGGCCAAGGGAGGCCTGTCTCACGATGACAGCTTGACAAAATCTCATACGGCCAAATGCGATTCCTAACATGGTATTTTGACTTTGGAGTCGACCCAAACTTTAACGAGCTCCTGCGGCTTGACTCCGAGCTGTTTGGGCTGTAAGAGCCGTGTTTGTGCCACCCTAACCCGTAGTTTGGAAAAGCCGGGGTGGCGTCGCGGTCTGCTAGCCCATATATGGTGATTTACCAGTCAATCGGTGGAAAGCCGACTCCGAGTGATAATGACATCGGCGCCGAGGCACTCGGGCCAGTGTCTCAACTCTCGCCCTCCCCTACGTAATGGCACCCTCAAACCGAAACCTTACTTTGCTGTGCCGTTGTGGCTCTAGGAAAATCCGCGAAGGTTCCGTAAAGATTCCCCCTGCTATCGGAATAAGCGCCAAATATCCGTAGTTATTCCAACGGTTTGCACGATAGCTTGTGCGGATGTTTACCCCATTTGGCCCAAGATAAGGCGCCTTCGGATATTGAGGTGAATACGGATAGTGAAGAAAGCAAATATCCGCGGGTCGAGCCTCAATTCGTCAGAGACGGTTCCAAGCCGACGGAACGGAGGAAGCGAGACACCGGCTCATCCATCACGCAATCGTATCCACGATCAAAGGTCCCTTCTCTTCTCCTGCCGTTCCCGCGGGACGGTCTCCATCACGGGCTCATCACGTCTGCACTGACATTGAAGTGAAACCTGCTACCAACATGATCGGCCGCCGTCGAGTCTCCAGTTTGATGCTTCTATACTGGGTCATACCGTAGTCCAAGGTTTGCGACTTTGCCGTACAAAGTATGCACCTCGTCAGCACTCAGCATTGACCTTGAACCATCACCACAGTCATAACGGTGAATACCCGACCAGGCGGCTGGTGCGTATAGCTCATCAGACAGCAGAAGCTGGTGCAGGCATTGTATTGGTGCGTAGGTGGCTTTGGCAGCGGTTTATCAGTGTCTGATTCTGTCCATATTTTCCTTCGCATTTGGGAACCCGTTACAGTTTACGGCCGAAGGATGACCTGCATCCAACGAGCATCGATACCCATGCGTGGTTTGCGGTGAAGAACCCCCCCCCCCTTCAAATCCCCTCCAAAACGTGCTGCACACCGCAACACCTGGTCATGATGGAAAAGGGCGAATCAGAACAGGAGCTAGAAAATTTAGAAGGGAGCTGGAAGGCTTCCAAGAAGCCTGATCGGGGCCAATGCAAGGCGAATCTGCAAGAAGGATGGCACCGGCACGTGCTTTGTGGATGGGCCAGAAAAAGCAGCGCAATGGCAAAAGCAAAATGGGTGTGGTGACAGCAGGCACTCAGCACTGTACAGCCGTTGTTGCTTGCGCTGCGCAAGCTAGGCAAGGCATCGTGGCATGGATGGAAGCCCTATGAGAGGCCTAAGCAGAATCAAGGGGTACTGTAGGGTCATAAAGTTTGCGCTAGAAGGCTGTTGCAGCTTCCATGTTATAAAAGTCCCCCAGTAACACGATCCAAGAATCATCGACGGCCAACGCTTATGCAGGAGCAGTGAGACATGAGACATGAGACATGAGACATGAGACATGATGATATTACGTCAAAAGAAGATGGAAAGAAGTCGTGCCGAAAAGAGGCGCTCTTCCTCCTTGTTGATGTAAGGGTGTGCTCGCCAGCGTCGATTTCCGTCGTGTTGCCGTTTCTGTCGTGTCGCCCATGCAACCACACAGACACATATGGCTCAATAGGGACTAATACTGGCCGGATTGCTTTGGGGCTGACTCTGCGAGGCTGTGATTACCATGGTTGAGGTGGCATCTCTCAGAGTTCCATCCTGACCGCGCTCTGGATTGCTGTGCCAGGATGAAATTGGGGGCCCTGGCGAGTCTACTGAAAACCCGATGTTGAATTCGCCGCCACTAGAGGTGGTTGGTTATATTGCCTGATTAGTAGGTACTGAAAGCCACTCCGTGATCATGGCGTTTCTCCCCCAGAAACCCGGAATGATATCGTGCTGCATCGGTAGCGAGATCGTCGCCCAAGCATTATGCCGTACTGGATTGTGCTGTTGATGCAGATATGCGGCGCTGCCATTTGCCAGCACATAATGAAAGAGTCATTCGACTGCTTCTGTCGTAGAGTTGGACATCATGACGATCCGCCTCGAGCCGTTTGGATAATCCCGGACAAAATTCAGAGGCTTTACTGGGGACTACCCCTTCGACCCGGTTCGCACTGAGGGGACGTGGCTTACAGGGATTCGACACAGGGATTTGGGAGATCATGACGCTAGTAGGGGGTCCCTAGAAGCGTTCATCATCAGCATCAGCAAATAACGTTGTGGTATACCTCATGCATGGCTGCGTTGATTGAGATACGGTGAACGTGGGTTGATACAAGGACTAACAGAAGAAGCGAGCATGTGAACACAGATTTGCCAAGAGGTAGGAGCCGTTGACCCATTGGGATGAAGATCAACCGTCAGATAGTCAGTCTGGCTTCAAGCTAGGTATTGGATTGAATCGTGGATGCCAGCGCGGCTGGTGCAGACACTTGTACGTACCGTAAGTGGATCACACAGCTTCATCTCGGTCCTCCTTCAGTAGGAAGCAAGATAACTTAGCTCCATCTCGTAAAAACCACGAGGTAAGCATGGATGATGCCTCGAGAAACTGGAGTGACAGGACATAGGACACGCAAGCTTCATGAAGCCCCCTGTACGGCACAGACACAGCTAGAGGCCGATTCCCATTACTCAAACATCTGTTCAACACAATGCGCACGTCCACAAGTGCAAATATCTCATCTGTGAAAACTCGAGAACTGATGTGAAACCCTCATCATGAGGTACATCCTCTGGATGGAGGGGATTTATGGCCGCCGGCAGTAAGCTTCTTCGAGAACCAACTGTAGAAGATAATAGAGTTCACTCTTGCAGATTCTGATATCTTTGATGCACGCCCCCATCCCGTCCGCCATCCGGGCACGTGGCGAGGCTGGCAAGCCACGCGCTGATGGGGTCGCTCAAAGGCAAAAAAGGGGGTCCTCGAGAAGTATCTCAAGTATTCGATACTCTTGTGCCAAAGTCCTTCGCCAAGAACCCATCTGCCAAATGATATAGGGCAATTGGCAATCCAATTGGACGCAGCTAGGCCCTCTGGCCTCAAGCCTTCTGGACGTGAATCGCATGCGCGGCAAAGCTGGCTGAGAATGCTGCGTAGACCATGAGACTGTCATCTTATTTCCATCCAGTAAGCTACACGGATGAGGCGTACACACGCACTTCTTCTTTCACACCGCAACGGTGAGTATAAAAACATGTGGCTGATGACGTTCTCTTTACTGGGAGCAGGGTTTCAAGTGCCTATTTGGGCTGTATCCTTAGGATCAACGGTACTGATGGCTGTATGTCTCACCTCGCGCTTCTGAGAACGACCCTTGGCGAGGCATGCTTGCTTTTGAAGTGTATCGCCAAGACATATCTCAGACCGTCTTCGATCATTTGTTCGGCCGAAAGGAGGTATGGAAATTTTCCCAAATGAGGAACTGATGTTGTCAGGGAGGGGAATTGTCTGTAAGATATTGTGAGGTGTACGCAGCGATAGACCATGCTAGCATGGAAGCCTTCACTTGAGTTGGAGGGCTTCATTCTCACTGCTCTGGATTGGACAGAAACCCGCTTTGGTATCGTTAGGTGCACGAAGCTACGTCTGAGTATTCCATGTTTAGCATGTATAGCCAGAATGGTATGTCTCCAGGATCAGCGTCACTGTCGACAAAGAACCCAAATGGTTGTGCGCCAGAATGAGTCAATCCTGCTTGTGGTTCACACGTCCAGCTGGGGCTGAAACTAAGACTGCCTTGAGGCTCAAGGAGACAGCACAAGACTGCGTAGTTCAACAATGGCATGATTAGTAGTGTTCATCAGTTGTCTCAAATCCGACGTCAATTCGCTTCATTCAATCATTAAGTTGTACTCTATTCGTAGACTGCCGAACCAAGATGGGGGACTAGAAGCGCGTTCCGGCTTGGAGCTGTATCTAATAGTCACGACGTGAAGCTGTGGTCGCCAATCGATGCTGATATGAAAACGATCGATCAAGTCCCCTGGCTTTCCATGGTTTTGATCCTGAGCTCTTGGCATGGGACGGACTCTGTTGCAAGTAGAACCGGACTCGATGGCCTGGTGGGGCCTTTGGCGTCAAATTAGTGAGGCTTCTGTGAAAGCTGTGAGCCGGGGCAGCTTCGGGGAAGAGAGATGCCGTGCTCCAGGCTCCGTATCCTCGTTCCCCGACCTATCTCAGCCGCCCCTTGGTCATGTTGTTGGAGTAGTCCTCATTTTGTTTCTCTAATCTCGAAGACTTCCCTGGCCCTTCGATAATTTAGTGGCCCGCTAGTCATCGACAAGAGGACCCCAAAATGTGCAAAACGTCGGGGGTCACGGAAGC
Organism: Fusarium graminum; assembly: GCA_013266165.1. NCBI lineage: Eukaryota > Fungi > Ascomycota > Sordariomycetes > Hypocreales > Nectriaceae > Fusarium > Fusarium graminum. The sequence continues at coordinate 45,863 of JAAGWP010000388.1, forward strand.
ATGGAAACATACTTTCGATCGACTAACGGACCGCAGGGCACCCTCATGAGACAGAGTGCAAAATGAAGCCCATTAGTGATCAAATACGTCTAAAATCAACTGAATGAGCCCTCAGCCTAGAGACCGTTGCCGTCATTTGCTTTCAGACTCTAGGTGCCAGGCCCAAATTTCGAGCTATGCATGTCACTTTAGACCACGTCCTCTCCAGCGACGGTCATCATCGACACCAACCCCTGCGACTGCTAACGGAAAGTTTAACGCGATGCTGAAGGAGCAGAGCAATTCGTTGCAGGATCATGTTCTCGACACACCCAACCGTTGATCCGGCGAATCAACTCTGCACGTGCCTTTTGTGAATAGATAAGCTTATGAATGAGATGGAGATGCACAAGCGATGCCAGCGGCAGACACAACATACAAGGGTTGGTGCGTATAGAAGGTTTGGGGCTTCAAACAAACACGAGACTGTTCAAGGTCCCTGAAAATGTCCACAAGCCTTCGGTAGGAAAGCCGACCAATGACGGTATGCTGTACTTGAGAGATCTAGGGTACCCAACTCTGATACCTGAAACCCGGTATATAGGGTTATGGGTTCCAAAATAGTATATGCCGCGGGATGATCTCTACCTAGTTTAGCCCCGCAGCACCCAAGAGCCTGCCGTGGATGGTCTAATTGGGCTGGCGTATCGAAATGTCGTAGTGCTGCGGCCTGTGAAGTGGTTGGCTCGTACGTGAATGGGACGTATTCTGGCAGGCGTACAGATCACTGTTGGATGTGAAGTGCGTCATGTAGTGATTTAGCCATCAAAGGCTCGATGCTGCTCGATCTTGTTTGAAAGTGGTTTCTCATGTGCTTCCCTGGTGGTTGCTTAGAATCCCTGTACAGTACAATTGACTCTTGACGGCCCCGCCGCAAGGACTCCCAGGAAATCGGTTATCATCCGGGCCGTCTCCAAGGTGAGTGCCCGGGCCGAGTGGCTGATATCGCGACCGTCGAGTCGGAAAAGGCTCTCGGGTCGGAGAAAGCCCAGAGAAGCAGTGGTTCCGAAGACTCCGGAGACTCCCGTTTGATGTGGACCTCGACAACTTGTTAGACCCAACGGAAACTGGCCCCTCCGTTCGTAAAATCGATTAGTATTCAAGTGCAAATGCATGGTCCTTGCGGCGATGATACCATCGCGGGAGTGGATATTGTAGACGGTGGATGGTCTGTGTTTGTTTGCCTTGATGCTAATACAAGTAAATCTCCGCCGTGATTACTATCTGTTGGTAGCAAGCGCGGGATGTCCCGATGAAACACGGCCCCGTTACGATGGACTTTTGCAAACGCTTGCTTGAAGGTCTCATGTTAGTATCGAATTCTAGGTAGGCACCCGATTCCAAATAATCTTCATGTTGTTCCCCAGGCACCTTCCATTTTTCGATGTGGACCTTGGCGTCATCACGTGATACTTCGAATGATTGCTGACAACAACGGCGAAACTTCGGCTACTGTCTTGACGGTCGTGCCGGATCGTGAGCATTCCCCGCTTTGTCATTGCTTGTGTCCGAGGGTGACTTGACGGAATTTCGTGCCGATGAAGCGACGAACCTTGGATGATATTCTGGCGATGACTTCTGATTGGAGGAAGGGCCGGCTAAACCTTGGCTAAACCGGTCATCTCATGCGACTTCGTGGGGGCTTCACCACCAACCTGAAGCTCGTCTGATATCATGAGAACACTTCATACGGTTGAATTGGCAAATGACGAGTGAGATGGGCTCTTTTCTCCTCCGTATGCCGCGTATGTATCAGGCAGAATGACAGCTGAGTAGCTGCGGGGTTCATATTTATCCATGCGGGTTTTCCAGCTGATTTCAGCCAGGAGTATTTATCTTGTCACTAGAATCTGTTCTTTCTCTAATTGACTTAATCTCTCATTGTTCTCGTTCTTTCTATCACGTCGAGACTCTCGTGGAGTGATCAAAATGGCTGATATCAACGTCGAAGAGGTGCTCAAGAAGCTGTCTCTTGCTGAGAAGGTATCTCTTCTCGCAGGTCAGTAAACCACCCGCGATAACTTCCACATAGATGATGATTAAACTCATCTTTCATCCAGGTATCGACTTTTGGCACACGAAAGCTTTTCCCGAGTATGGTGTTCCTTCTCTTCGTTTGTCAGATGGTCCCAATGGTGTGAGAGGCACCAGGTTCTTTAATGGCATTCCTGCAGCGTGCTTCCCATGCGGTACTGGTCTCGGCGCTACTTTCAATCAAGAGCTTCTTGAGGAAGCAGGAAGAAAAATGGGCCAAGAGGCTATTGGAAAGAGCGCTCATGTTATTCTCGGACCTACCATCAATATGCAGCGGTCACCTCTTGGTGGACGTGGCTTCGAGTCCATCGGTGAAGACCCCTTTCTTGCTGGTCTCGGTGCTGCTGCTCTTGTCCGTGGAATCCAGAGTACAGGCGTGCAATCAACAATCAAGCATTTTGTATGCAACGACCAAGAGCACAAACGCATGAATGTTCAGGCCATCGTCACCGAGCGCGCCCTCCGTGAGATCTACGCCCTCCCTTTTCAGCTTGTAGTGCGAGACTCACAGCCTGGTGCTTTCATGACATCTTACAACGGTGTCAACGGAACTTCTTGCAGCGAAAGCACTAAGCTGTTGAAAGATATGCTGCGTGGAGAATGGGGTTGGGAGGGTTTAATCATGAGTGATTGGTACGGCACGTACAGTGTTACTGATGCTATCAAGGCAGGTCTTGACCTTGAGATGCCTGGGCCCACCCGCTGGCGAGGTGATGTGCTTAATTTTGCTGCTGCTTGTGAGAAGGTCTGGGGACATATTATTGATGATCGCGCGCGTGAGGTCCTCAAGTTTGTCAAGAAGTGCGCTGCTTCTGGTATTAAGGAGAACGGTCCCGAGAAGACTCTTGACACACCCGAGACTGCTGCCCTCCTCCGCAAGATCGGTAACGAGAGTATCGTTCTTCTTAAAAACGAGAAGAGCTTACTCCCTCTATCAAAGGACAAGAAGACACTAGTCATCGGACCCAATGCCAAGGTTGCAACTTACCACGGTGGTGGTTCTGCCTCCCTGGCTGCATATTACGCTGTCACTCCCTACGATGGTATTTCTGAAAAGCTTGGCAGCCCTCCTGCGTACAGTATCGGCGCATACACACACAAACTGAGCCCTCTGCTAGGTGACCAGACTAAAGGTTCAGATGGTAAGGCTGGGATGAGCTGGAAGGTTTACAACAAGCCACCCAGTGACTCGTCTCGTGAGCCTGTCGATGAGCTCTGGTTGACCAAGTCTGAGATGCACCTCGTCGACTACTATAACCCCAGGGTGGAGGATCTATGGTATGCAGACCTCGAGGGCCTTCTCGAAGTTGAAGAAGACGCGACATATGAGTTCGGAGTCATTGTTTGTGGAACCGCCAACCTATACGTCAACGACGAGCTTGTTGTCGACAACTCCACCAAGCAGATTGCCGGCGATGCCTTCTTCGGCACGGCGACTCACGAAGAGCTTGGCCGCAAGGAGCTCAAGAAGGGCGAGCAGTACAAGGTCAGAATTGAGTTTGCCTCTGCCCCAAGCTTCACGCTCAAGCTTGACAACCCGGTTGTGGGACACGGATCCCTTCGGGTTGGTGCCTCCAAGGTCATTGATGCCAAACAAGAGATCGAGAGATCTGTCGCTCTGGCCAAGGAACACGACCAAGTCATCATCTGCGCGGGTCTCAACTCTGATTGGGAGACTGAGGGCTCAGATCGCGAGAGTATGAAGCTCCCTGGTGCACTCGATGAGCTCATCTCTGCTGTCGCTGCCGCAAACCCCCAGACGGCTGTCGTCATGCAGACCGGCACGCCAGAGGAGATGCCCTGGCTCAACGAGGTACCAGCTGTGATCCAAGCGTGGTATGGTGGTAATGAGACGGGTAACTGCATCGCAGATATTCTCTTTGGCGATGCCAACCCCTCTGGAAAGCTGTCGCTCAGTTTCCCCAAACGCTTGACTGACGTCCCCGCGTTCCTCAACTTCCGCACCGAAGCCGGCCGAACACTGTACGGCGAGGATGTGTACATGGGATACCGATATTATGAGTTTGCCGACCGAGAAGTGAACTTCCCCTTCGGCCATGGACTTTCCTACACCACATTCGCCTTCTCAGACCTAGACGTCTCCTCTGAGGATGGAAAGGTTACTGCTAATGTTACAATTCGCAACACAGGCTCTGTGCGTGGTGCAGAGGTCGCGCAGCTCTACGTGCACCCGCTGCAGGCCGCCAAGGTCAACCGTCCCGTAAAGGAGCTCAAGGGTTTTGCAAAGGTTGAGCTCGACGCGGGCGAATCCAAGACTGTGACTATTTCCGAGTTGGAGAGGTATGCGGCCGCCTACTTCGATGAGGAGAAGGACAAGTGGTGTGTTGAGGCTGGTGAGTACGAGGTGATTGTAAGCGACAGCAGTGCGGTAAGCGACAAGGCCCTGAAGGGAACATTCAAGGTTGAGGAGACTTATTGGTGGTCTGGTATTTAATTAGTGAAAGATATATACTCAATTACTGTGAGACACGTCGACTGCATTCGATCCTAATCGTGTCACCCTAGCATGCACACCTCGTAGTGGCGAGTCTAATTTAAGCTGCTGAAATATACACCTGATTTTGCAAAGGATTTATATTCACATAAATACTTTAAGACGATGAGGTAATGTATATAGTCTGTATCGTTTCAACACTGATACAACTTCATATAATATGGTCCCGATTTATCCAGAACTTGCAGTTTTATCGCAGAGGGACTGCTCATCAATAGGACAGGCCCACGGTTCCGCATCTCCAAGTCTTTGAGCCGTTAACCCAGCATTGCCCGGATTTCCCATTCCAGCTTCGAGTTGCCTCCTATATGATACCTTGCGCAGACGTTGGGCTTCGGCGGGCGTGAGTCGAAGATAAATCTCAGCAGCAATAATGTGAAGAAGAAGAGCAAGCCAAGCACTAGCACCAAAGGCGCTGTTGAGACTAGCTGCGATCTCATCCGGACGTCCACCTGGAGTACCTTTGATCATGACGCGCTGGTCTGGGGCTTCACCGGTGTAGAACGTAGAACAGTCAGGATATAGTGCTTCGACGGTGGGCTTATTGTGGTAGAACATAGAATCGACGACTGCGCAGGAAGTAACTGTGTAGTAAGGATCTGTGTGGCTGGTGATTCTGGCCATGATAGCTGAGATGGCTCTCATGGTGATGATATGGCCGGCCTTTGTAATGTAAGTAATACTTTCCCGTGGGCATATTGAAATACTTACTATAATCCATCCACGCAGCATCCATGCGCGATGCTGCTCGATCTGCAGTCTTTTGATGTTGATATAAGCCAAGACCATGGAAACGATAAACATGATACTCGCAGCGCCAGTCACGGTCTGCATTTCCAACGTTCCGCCAAATGTATGCCTGGCAATCATAAAGACACCAACGATCCCAACCTTTGAGAGGAGTAGAACTATGTAGCCATTGATTCGATGAACGACGAGGGCCTTTTGTCGAATTACTGGTATGAATTGGAACACCACCAATACGGCCGCTGGCAGAATACCAGCTAGATGCATGATGATACCCGCTTTCCCGATGCTACGCTGATAGTAGTAACACTCCCCAGGGACAGCCCCTCGGGAACCGTACATTCTGTTTGTTGGTGGCTCACTTGGACATAAGCGGCCTCCAAAGTCGAGGTATATGAATCGAGAAAGACTGAAGCCCAAGAAGGCTCCGCCAAAAAGGAACCAAAGAATGAAGTTGTAGTTTTTTGTGAAGCCCATAGAGCGATAGATCCGCTGCATACGCGTAGGGTACGGCGGAGACTGAATGTAGTGAGGCTTCATGCTGTATATCATACAAAGCTAAGGGTCAAGATAGTAAAAAGCACCACGTCTGAGATACATCAGCGCTGCTATTTATGGCCCAGTACGAGAGATGTCGTATGTCTACTATTTCCACAGCATTCCCATTTTCACTGATAAATTCGATTGAAGATCGACTCAGTACTTTCCCGATCTTGAGCAGTTCGTTCCATCACGGAAAATTGACAACGGCATTGTCTGGTGCGTTGGTGATGGCTATTCACACACATACGGCACAATAGGTCGCCACCAAGCCATCGATGCGGCTGTAGGCATGTGGATTGACTCACCAATAGTTTGATCTAATATATCACAAAAATGGGCTTAAGCTTCTATGTTGGTTCTATTCTGGGTTTGTACGCCTTCGGATATCCTATTACGAGCAACGAATGGTGCTTGTGAAGAAACCGGTTTTGCAAACAAACTATGGCATTTGAAGGCAATTGACAGGTAGCCATGCTAAGAGGCCTCATGGTTCGCTACCAGGTTTGAGGAATACACCAACAAGGCTAAACAAAGTCTCAAGCATTTTCCATTCATGTGCGAGCGAGATGAAAGCGCAACTTCACGGAGGTAGCACAGAAGCCAATTCATTGGATCTGATCAGCGGATATTATTTCAAAATTGATGTTTAGAACCTCATGGTCTAAGCATCATAGGTCATGCTTAACAACTAAACGCTTGAAAGATACACAGGTTCAAGACCGACTTTGACGACTGAGATGTGCGATGGTTCACTGTTAAACTCAAGCTGTGGGCGCAGATCTATTGATGCTAGCCGTTGTTCAAACTTGGAGTATGTCTACAATTAGGTCAGTGGCTTGAATCATCGCCGGAGACTTTGTCCCAGGTATCTCGGATTACACTGAGTCAAGATACCCATTATACTCCATCCACGTCAAGCGAGATTTATATGCAAAAGCAGTTCGACGCAGAGAAGGTCTTGTGCGATTCAGGTGGAGAGTAATTGCTTCAGGGCGGTGTATGCGATATCGTTCTTTAAGTTCATTTGATCTACCGGGCACACCTGCATGCTACGTATCGATGCCTCGCCAAGTAGGTGCCCGAGAAGCATACTGCTGGCTGTGCCAAGCTCAAAAGTGCGGCTCAACCTCGTCCCATCTCGAGAACCAATCTCGAGAATCCATCTCGGGGCTTAAACAGACAGTTGGGGATTCGACAAGTTGGCATCGTAGCACATATTATCTCTGCTGCAGGATTATGGTGGTTGTGTAGACGCCACCCCTTTCTTTACCTCTATGAGTAATTGGCGTACTTCAGGTCCAGGAACCGAGAGTCTCACTGGACCTGCACCCATCTATGTGCCGTGTGACCGTACATATATATGATAGATATCCTGCCACCAATCCATGACAAGACTTACTGTCTGCTGTTCAGTTGCCCCGGGCTGCAAGGAACATCTATCAGACGTCGCCTGTCAGCCATCACCGGTGGTATGTTTTGATCCGATGAACACCATACTGTTGATAAAAAAGCTATTGCGCTGGTTTTCTTCATGACGGAAACACCTTTCTGTCAGCAAGAAACTGGTCAATACGTCTTTTCTGACCCCGAGCACCAGTCTCAGCTAGACTGACTTCCTGCGAAGCACCATTGGGAGCCTCTTTGGGAAGAGCATGCACACGGCCACCAACTCTGGCGAGCAAGAAGCGCATTTTCTCAAGCTCCTTTTCAACGGGGCCGTTGCGAGTCAGTAGATTTTCTTGAATACCGACGCCATCATCAGTCTGCAGTGGCTCAACAAGTGACTGCAGACGCTTCAAGCGTGCTACCTGCTGTCTTAATTGCATACGCCGGTCGTTGAGCTCAGAGAGCTGACGAACGGCGTCGGCATAACGCTTGACTTCCAGGGGGTGGTTGCTGACGTCCTTTTCTAGATACCACGAAGACGGCAGTGCTTCAATAGCTTCATTCTCGGCTGCCCAACATTAGTATATAATTGATGCATGTTTTAAAGGTCACCCACTAAAGTCAAGCTCTCTACCAATGCCACCTTCAGTATCGGCGGGTCCACCAAACTTGCGCTCAGCATCTTGAGTGTAGATATTGTTGATCTGTTCAGCAATGTTACGACTAGCCTGCGGGGCATAGACGCGACGGCAATGCTGTTGAATGGTGTGGTTGAGGCTATAGAGGACGTCTTGGATGACGCGCTCGGGGATAGCCTCATCTGACGCGTCGTTGGTGGCTTGCCATGAGTGAGATGGGGTGAGAGGCTGGGCAAGTAGTGTTGTTTGGTTGATGAGAAATGATTGCTTCAGTGAGGGTATAGTCGGTGCCGATGTACGATTTGACATGGTGAGAGACTCTGTCAAACTGTTATTCACTTAAACATCTGGTAACGGTCTTGTTGTTGTTTGTCACATCACGTGGAGGCCGAAGTTCATCAGCCAATATTTAGCGGACGAGCCCCTAAAATACAGCGCCATGTTCCAGGCACCTTACGACCAGCAGTCCGCCCTGAGGGCTCATCGACACCCAGAAGCAAGACCCAATGGCATAGATAATGGAACAATCAGCTGCTTGAAAGCAACTTCACGACCACAAATCACTTGCTTGACTCTTTTAACGAATCACGCAAGCGATATATTCTGTGTACGATCATTATTACTGTTGCTCATTTACATAATGAACCGAACTGCTGAAAACCCTTTATCCAATTCGCACATCCACAGAAGACCAATGTCTTGTCTGCATCACCACAAGGCCAATACCTGGCCTATAAACACCAACTTTTATAATTTCTCCCTTCATCTATGCCTATCAATCGTCAATTGGCATGTACTACCTCGGGCTGAAATAGCCTATTCTTTGAGATCCGAGCGTGGCACAACAAACGCCAAGATTCAGCCAACAGTAACACATCGGCGGGAATCTCGAGTCTTCACCAACCCCGCCGGTCGTGGAGCAACATAATCAGAGTGTAGAACTCTTATGTCACCAGTGACAAGTTTCCGTGTTAGGCTTGTTTCGCTTTCGCTTTCGCTAACAAGGTATTGCAAGGTGTATATTCAGTAACATCAGCCTCTCTGACGTGCACCAGCACAACACGGCTGTCCATACCCCATTGTTGAACGTATACCACATTAAAGTCACAAACTTATTAGTCTCCCATCGCGTGTCTGAACAATTGGCCTTTATACCGTCGTCTTCAGCCCCTGATAGGCTGCGTGAAGCGATGGTGACGGAAAGATGCCGCACTTATACCCTATGAGGACGATGCGCATATACGAATCAGAAGCGAAAGCGCAATAATATTAACCACTAGCTTCAGCCTCCATGGATTTGTTTGCTCTGAATGTGTACACATGGGCTAGTTCGTGGGAGATTGCTTCACAGCGGATGTTTCGGGCTTGGTATTATGGATTTCGGATGCAAATCCTGGTTTCGTTTTCTATGTTAGCGTCATTGACTTTGGAAACCTCGAGAATACCAAGTGAGTGGGATCATTTTGATGCAACGATCGTGAGATCCATACTTGGATGTAACCTATTATATTGTGGCACTTAAAACAGTCTCAAATTTCAATCAAGTGCTCCTTGGCTAACGACAGTGAAGCATTAGTTGGCTTCTTCTTCACTTATAGTGCGTTATCGTCAGTAGCGTCAACCTAGACGACGCCTCAACACTGCGGTGACATTGTCAATGAACAAGCAAAGGGCCCCTCATTTGTGTAATACCAACACTTTGTCTCTCTGTTAGCATATGAAAACCGTCTAACTCTGCGCGTGTCTTTATGGGAATGTCTCTGCAACAAAGCAGTCGCCCTTATACCTTTGTTCCCTAACGCATATAACAAGCATAGCGCCTCAAACCAAGCAACGCTCTTAAAGATTCTGGAGAGGAAATATACATCTGCTATTTCCTCATATCAGGTTGCTACCATTATGGCGCTCAAAGGACCTGGTGTTTTTCATCGTACCCGCGAGCACGAAGAAGAGGACGCCTCCAATATCACCAAGAATATCCTCGCTGAATCCTGGAAATCATGGCCCAACGAAGCTGCAGTGAGTTCTCTCTAAAATAAACACAGCCTCAAACTAATGCCCTCAGTTCGACCGTCTTGAGGAACACCGTGGCCCTCTACGTCTAACAGTCAAAGGCTCCATCCCCTCATGGGCTGCAGGCACTCTATACCGCACAGGTCCTGGTCAAAGTCGTGTTGAAGATACATCTCGGGGCACGCATTTCACTACACACTGGTTCGACGGCTTTGCGCAAACTCATCGCTTTGACATTATCCCCACAGATGAAGGCGAGACACAAGTGTGGTACTCCTCAAGACGACAAGCTGATGAGTGGATTGAGGATGTCAAGAGGAAAGGATGGCGATCGGGCATGACTTTTGGACAAAAGGCCGATCCCTGCGTTGGCCTTTTTGCAAAAGCAATGACTGTCTTTGAGCCAAAATTGGGTAATCACAATGTTGCTCTTATGGCAGATGTGCCTGGTGTGCTGAGCGACGGTAAGGATGAGTCGACAAACCACATCAATGGACCTCTTGGTCATCGTGTGAACACCAGAAACTTGTTCGTTGCTACCGACTACACTGGAATGCGTCGTATAGACCCATCTACCCTCGAACCCCTCGGAGAAACCACACAAAGTCATCTCCACCCTTCACTCAGCGGTCCTTGCTCCTGCGCCCATGCCCAGCGCGATCCCATCTCAGGAGACTTATTCAACTTCAACCTCGCTTTTGGCCGTGTTCCCACCTACCGCGTTTTCCGTGTCGATGCCTCTTCTGGAGAGACCGAGATCCTCGCTACCATTTCTGATCTTAACGTCCCATCCGCATACATGCACAGCTTCTTCCTGACCGACAACCACGTGGTGATATGCATACCCGCGTCACAGTTTGCGTGGAGAGGGCTGAAAACACAATGGGAGGGCAACATCATTGATTCTATGAAGCCGTTCGATCAGAAAAGAAAATGCAAGTGGCTTGTGGTTGATAGAAAACATGGAAAGGGGCTTGTTGCAACTTTTTCAACACCGGCTGCGTTTTTCTTTCACAGTATCAATGCGTTTGAGGAGATTGTCAAGGATGAAGAAGGCAGCGAGCGTACAGATCTTTTCTTTGATCTCGTCAAGTATGACACCATGGACATTATCAAGGGGTTCTATTACGATGTCATCATGGACCGCGACGACGCTACCAAGAAGTATTGGTTCGAGAATGAACGCTACAAGAACTGCGCACCAACTCTCACGAGATATCGCTTCACACTTCCTTCAACACCTACAGCTGATACAACCTTCTCAGCAAAAGGGGAGCAAGTCCTCGCCATTCCAAGCCCACACGCTGGCGAGCTCCCTTCCATCCATCCCCTCCGTGTCGGTAAGCCCTATCGCTACGTCTACAGCGCTGCATTACGGGGCCTTACTACTGTGGTCGATGCGCTGGTCAAGACAGACCTGACAACAGGTGATGCGCTTATCTGGACCGGGCCTGAGGGTCACACGCCTGGTGAGCCAGTGTTTGTCCCGAGGCCTGGATCGGAAGAGGAAGACGATGGGATCATTTTCAGTCTAATTGTTGATGGAGTCGCGGGAACTGCATATATCCTTTGCTTGGACGGCAAAACAATGGAGGAGAGGGGGAGGGCAGAGGCCGAGTTCGCTATTGGCCAGGGATTTCATGGCCTTCATTTGCCAGCTATTTAGAGTAGTATCACGACTTGGTTCGTTATGAGTTGACATAGACATGGTTTTACGAAGACGGCTATACGCCAACTTCTTGGGTGGCAGCGAGTCATTAAATTAGAATAGAGATCAACAGCTTAATCACTAGCTCAAGCTAATCATTATCATTGCTTGCAATTTGATGTTGTTAATCTCGGTCATGTTTACGCGGCGGGCCCATATTCTCACTGATCGCTCTTCTTTCGATTTACGTAGCGTCCTATCAACCTCATCCAAACCCTTAACGAAACTAAGCAACTCAAATATCAAAACCCCACAGAATCTCATCTACCAGTACCAGATCCCCGGGACCAATATCTCATCGAAAACTACCCCGCGAAATGCAACGTGGTGGCTTTTCTTCTTTTGGTACAAAATGGCCTGATGCTGACGCGATATGGGGATTGCTTAGATACTAGACCTTGCATGAGCTGTCAAGGGTATGGCAGATCTCCCAGGCGTTAATCACAGGCACACTACATGAAACGGCCTAAATATGGTGGTTTCTGGTGATTTGATGATAGATAAGGGAAAACAGATTGTGGTTGTCGTCTCTTACTGGACAGGACAGAATGCAAACGCAATTCTGCAAAGCCACTCTGACAGCGGCTAAAAGACCAAGTAAGGAAGCAAGCGATTGCGAGTCATGTCATCAGATATCAGCTCTTTACTCACACAAGCATTGACAAAACATAGATTGGGCACTCCAGTGAGCATCGCTTAACATTTCATGTATGTAGCTATTTGTTACAATCCATCTCGCCCGTGCTCAACCTAGCCCCCCGCACCAATGTTGATTTCATCAATAACCGATAACTGGAGGCCAATCACAGCTGATGTTATTCAGTCAAAAAAGCAAAGTAGAACCCCCTAACTCCCCGATAAAAGTGTTCCCATGAACGTGCGGTAGAAAAGAAGGGCCCAATGGCATCCATCTGACAGTCTTGACTCCAAACTGGATCCAAATATCCTCCTTGTGCAATGCCGAACGTTCTTTTTCATCCTGCCCCAACGAGGGTATCATTTCATATTTCCCAAACGATGAGACATGGCGCAGTAACAATGTGTGATTTTGGTGTTTTTTCTTCTTGTTTATTGTGTGGTAAGATTGTTGGACACAGGCTTGCCAATTAAGCAGCAGCGGCATCAGCCTCAGGAAGCTTCATGCCTGTGCCGCTGAGGTTGCTGACCTTGGCGTTGGGGTTCTTGGTGTAGTAGTCGGAGATAGCTGACTTGATGGCATCCTCAGCCAACATGGAACAGTGCACTATGTCAAGATTAGCATCGTGAAGCGCTATATACCGCAATCGAGCGACAGTAAAGGTAACGTTGGGCTGACTTACGCTTGACAGGGGGTAAGCAAAGTTCCTTGGCGATCTCAGTGTTCTTGACCTTGCCGGCGTCATCCAAGCTCATGCCGCGCACAAGCTCAGTGAGGTAGCTGCTGGAGGCGATGGCAGAACCACATCCAAAAGTCTTGAACTTGACCTCAGAAATCTTCTGGGTTTCGGGGTCAACGCGAATCTGAAGCTTCATAACATCGCCACAGGCGGGTGCACCGACAAGACCAGTTCCAACATCGGCATCCTTCTTGTTCATGGAGCCGACATTTCGGGGTCGCGAGTAGTGGTCGAGGACCTTCTCGTGATATGAGCGCGAGGCATTGACAGCAACGGCGGGGGCAATCTGTCGGGCAGGGAGGACGGTAGGTCGGGCGAGGGGAGCGGCGAGAGCAGCTCGCCTGGAGACAGCACGGATTCCTCGAGCGAACATCGTAAATATGTGTGTTGTGTGTAAGGTGGACGTTATATCAAGCTTAACGGTTGCAGTTGAGTATCAAATTGAAGATATGTTGCGTGCAGGTTGTCAACAGGGTTGTAATGTTGTTGGATGATGCGAATGGTGATGCAAGATCAGAGTTGGGTGTCGAGAGGCGAAAAGCGATGACGGAAAGAAGGAATGAAGTCGAGAATCTGGGGCTTCAGTAAAAAAGATGCTTCTGCGGGCGGGACCTGAGGAGGAGATGGCGATTTCGGGCACTGGCTTGGGTGGTGTGGGTCCGAGTTGAACCAATCATCGAGCTTTGATTGCTCGGCCATTACGTCTTTATTAGCTCGGTACTCCTCGGAGAAGAGACGACACATGTAATGACCCGCCCGTTTTCCACTTCTTCTCATGTTTTAGTGATTAACTGATTCCTAAATGATGCTGAATCAAGTCATAATAATTTTTTTTATTTGTCCGCTTCAATCCTCAATTCAATGCTATAACCATTATAACTTCAGTGTTAAACTCTCTCCTCACCCGATTTCAATAAAGCAACGGCTCGGCCACTGTTCTCCGGCTGGAGTGACAGATGAGGGGACCAGGACTAATGCATCTGATAAGATACTAGTGGGCTCCAAACGACCATTACTAATGACATGCTGAGGCGAATCACCATCGTCATCCATGGAGCAATTTATCCCTTCTCCTCAAAGGTGGATTTTAACTCCGTACAGGAGCCTCGACCCTAGTATTGCAGATCGGTTCTAACTGGTCAAATGAAAACACGGTGATAGTTAATGAAATTTGGAGGGTGATAAATTCAGCTCAATCCCGGCGACATCGGCGTTGAATCCCGGCGAGAGAAATGATTTGTCAACCTGCATGGGCTTTGTCCATCTGATAACACGGAGATTGATAACGCAACCCCCATCCACTGTGCGATATCATAAGCCTAGACTCCTACAGTCGGGTAAGACGATGTCAATTACCCCGTCGAAAGTAACTTGTCAATCGGCAGTCTTATGCCGAACCAATCTCGACTGTCAGATCAGAGATGCAAGGTAGTGTTGCGTACCGTGTAGTTCGGTCAAGAGAAATCCCCGCTCGCTTTTTACACGGAATCGGGGATATAGCCCGGACATTCACCATTTCTCGACGGATAGCACGGGCATGAACCAAGGGCCGCCGGACTTAGCACTTGATGTCGGTTGGCAGGGCTTCTTTTTCCTCAATATCATCTCAGGAAGTGTATAATGCACTTCGAGACTCCCAAGTGCTTGCCAGGCTCTCGGAACAAATGCCCTTTGACAACTTATTGCTAAGATATCAGTCTCCGCATCTTCCAACAGGAAGCAGAAGCCAACACGCGCGTATTGCTACAGCTTCACAAAAGGTAGTCGTAAATCTCAATGGCAAATTATTAGCCTCGCCGAAGAGTCGACCTTTGTATCTAATCTCAAGCGCTGGAACCCGATGACCGAAGAAGGTCCCGGGTAGGTCGCGAGACTGTAATAGTATTTTGAGTCTCGCCCCAGCTTGTCCAAAAGACCGACGTAGCAAAGCTGAAGATTATGAGATTGGCAAATGAATCATTTATAGTCTCATTTAAATGTGTTGAGAGTAAATCTAGGTGGATAACAACGGGCAGGAAATATTGTGTAGTCGAGTCATACAAACAGAGTGAATGCCGATTGTGGAAGCCTAGAAATCGGTCTTTGAAAGAGTTCTACGTCCTCATAGTTTAAGCTTGAGGAACACATAGCAATGTATACCTACAGATGCCGTGGCTGACTTTTGGTTACATGGTCATTGCAAGCCATAAATTGCTGTTGATGATTGATCAGAAGAATAGACGCCACATCGCCACCTAAGTTTCAGAAGGTGTGGCTAGTGATAGCGTCCCGCTGCCTGGGGAAGGCAGCACAAGCTCCAGTGACGTGTGCCGTCGCCTATCACTGAGGGTCCTGAAGCTTCCATCTTCGGTGATGATTCTTTAGCTAAGCTTTTGATTCCACATCGACCAACATCTACAAGTCGCTTGCCTCTCCTTTATTTCCACCAGAAGCTCTAGAATTCTACAAACAGCAAGAGAGAAACACATAAAACTGCGCATCATGGCTTGTCCACATCTTGACCTGATCGGTACGTCGTCAACCTCTAAATTCGACCCCGCCATTTGATCTACCAGGTCATGACAGATGCGACAAGCTTCTATATCGCCCTGAGCTCAACATTCCGTGGACTGACTCTTCTGCAGGGCTGACACCTCCTAACCCCACTCAGTCCGTCTATCGTGAAGACTGTACTCAATGTTTTGACTCGATTGTAAGACAACGCCGTTTGCTGGACTTAAAGCTTTGAGTCTATGCGAGCCGACTTACTGACCCAATACTGAATAGGACGATCCTGATGGCCTCGATGTTTGCCTTCAGTGCTTCAATGGAGGTTGCGCTGGCGACAGAAATCACGATCGACTTCACTACGCGTTGACACAGCATCCCCTTGCCCTCAATATCCGCCGATCGAGAAAGATTGTCGAACGAGATGAACCACCCGCCAAGATGTCCAAACTGGCAATTGCTGCCGAGACAGAGGAGGACCGATACAATACGGCACTAGCTGTGAAATGCCTGGATTGCAACACCGAACTCGACCGAACACATCCTAAACTTGCGCCTATGATCGACGGCATTCTCAAGGCGAACACATTTTCTCGTAAAGAAGAGGTAAAGGCCTGGGAGCAGGAGCTGACGAGCTGCGAGCATATCCTCATGCTTCAGCAAGCGCCCTCCAAGAAGATAGAACAGAACGATCTGAGCCACTGCTACGCTTGCGATTTACCGGAGAATCTTTGGCTATGCATCGAGTGTGGCAATCTCGGATGTGGTCGCAAGCAGATGGGAGGCGTTGATGGAAATTCGCATGCTCTTGCTCATGCCAACGAGTCCGGCCATGGTGTTGCTGTTAAGCTTGGATCAATCACGCCTGAAGGAACCGCTGATATTTACTGCTACAAGTGCGACGATGAGAAAGTCGACGAGAACCTTGGCGAACACTTGAACCATTGGGGCATTGTACTAGCGGAGCGCCAAAAGACCGAGAAGAGCTTGACTGAGATGCAAATCGAACAGAACCTCAAATGGGACTTCAGTATGACGACTGAAGACGGAAAGGAGCTCAAGCCTCTGATAGGCCCTGGCCTGACTGGCTTGAAGAATCTTGGAAACAGCTGCTACCTCGCCAGCGTAATCCAATGTCTCTTCGATATGCCTTCATTCCAGGAGAGATATTTCCGCCCTGGCGATGACCTTCCCATTGTCCAGGATCCTGCTGCAGATCTTGAGACTCAATTGCGAAAGGTAGCTGATGGCCTTCTGTCCGGACGATACTCCAAGCCCGACACAGATGTGGCCGCGGAGGGCATCACGCATCAGAAGGGTCTTGCACCAGCCATGCTGAAGCACTTAATTGGTAGAGGGCATGAAGAATTTTCTACTATGCGACAACAGGACGCTCTCGAGTTGCTTCAGCATCTGTTCAAACTGGTCACTCGATCTCCACACCCCGATGGAAAGGACCCTACCGAACAGTTCCGCTTCGTCCTCGAGCAAAGGCTCCAGTGTCTAGGCTGTCACAAGGTGAGGTACAGTAGCAACGAACAGGATAATATCTTCATCGATGTTCCTTTGAATAAGCTTCCGCGAGAAGAAGGGTCAGATGGACCAGATGCTTACAAGCCCGTATCACTCAAGGAGTGCCTTGACAATTTTACAGCGGCAGAGAAGGTTGAGCTGACATGCTCTGCATGCGGCAGCAAGGATGGTTTCACTAAGCGCTCACTCTTCAAGACGTTCCCCGACACCTTGGTTGTCAACGCGCGCAAGATGACTGTTGTCAACTGGGTTCCTATCAAGGTCGATGTCCCTGTCCTTGTGCCAGACGATTCCTTTGACCTAGACGCCTATCTTTCCAAGGGACTGCAATCTGGAGAGGAGAAACTCCCAGATGAGCCTGAGGCTAAGGCATCTGCTTTTGAACCCGATGCTGCCGCCCTTGCGCAACTTGAGGCCATGGGCTTCCCTCGCAATCGTTGCGAGCGTGCTCTTCATGCCACAGGTAACTCCGATGCTAATGCCGCAATGGAGTGGCTGTTTGGACATATGGAGGACCCCGATATTGATGCGCCCCTTGATTTGGGTGGTCAGACAGCAAAGGGCGACACAGCTGATCCCGAGAAGATCGAGATGCTTGGGGCCATGGGTTTCGGTGCCCCTCAAGCCAAGAAAGCTCTGAAGGAGACCGGCGGTGATGTTGAACGAGCTGTCGAGTGGCTCTTTAGCCATCCTGATGATCAAGGAACCTTTGATGATGATGTCCCTGCTGAGGCAACTCAAGCCGCCGCGAAGGAGCCAGCTGGAAGTGCCGATCTGCCAGCGACTTTTCAACTTAGATCAATCGTATGCCACAAGGGCACGAGTATCCATGCAGGGTAAGAATGCGCCAGATGAAAACACTATACAGACTTGCTAATTTGGTTTAGACATTACGTTGCTTTTATCCGCAAGGCTCTGGGAGACGGTAATGCATCAACTTGGGTCCTTTTCAACGACGAGAAGGTCGTTGAGGCACATGATGTTGATGAGATGCGCAAGTTTGCATATTTGTATTTTTTCAAACGAGTCTGATGGAAAACGTCGACGACATAGCACTGGGTGAGGCGTAGATGGTTTTGAGGACGACTTGGGTTGCATCGTCGGTGTATGGCGCGAAGTTGATGAGAAGATGACGGTCTTTTGGTGTTGATTCGTCTTGCGGATATGCAAGTTTAGAGGATGAGCAGTTGAGATACACGTCATACGCAAGGGACTGGAATATATGTATGCATGAATTAGATAACAAGATATCCTGATACGTATCGTACAAATCCATCATGGCCGTTGAATATTGAATATGGACAAATTAAGTCCCCATGGCGCCTTGTAACGCCTTCCGGGATAAGTCATCCGTGAGATATGCCGAAATCTAAAAACAAACCCCTTGTCCTGTTTCCCCTCGCTCTTGAACCTAAAGCTGCTCGGTCTAATCGGAAAACCTATAGCTGACCAAGGTATCAACACGGTGGTTCGCCGTGCTGAATCCTCTCAATTGCACCTTTTCTCCGTTCTCGATCTCCTTCGCATCTGAGTCGCCCCATTCAACAGGAACCTCACTATCGGCGTCGGCGTAGACGAGCACGTTGAAAGTGCAGTCGCCGTTGAGTTGAGGTAGGAAAGTAACTGACGCAGTAATTTGTCGAAAAATTGCTGCGATTTCGGCTTGGATCTCGGGTTCTGTCTTTTCGGGGGCCGCGGGCGCGGAGCTTGCGGCTGCAGCGTTTTCTTGGTCCTTGGAAGCAGATTTCGAGGACTTGGACTTCTTGACAGGTTGGAAAATTTGGACCTGCAGTTGTTAGGTGAAGAAGCAGGGCTGGGGAAGGAAGCGCATACATCGAACTGCCAGCGCTCGACGTGCTCGCCTGTGTCTTTGTCCGTAATGACAATGACAAGCTTCGAGATCTTGCCGCCGACCATCCATTTGTCGAGTTGTGACATGATCTTCTTGATGTAGGCCTTTACCTGGTCATCGGCCGAAACTTGTTGGCGTTAGCGGTGTCGTCATAGGATATCGTGCAGAATCTGTGGTACTTACCGAGCATGTTGAGGCCATATTTCTTGACACTGGTGCTGTTAGTTGGATACTCGAAGTAGGAACTCGAAAACATACACTGTAAAGTCTTCGGCAGGGTAGACACCTCGTTGGAAGCTACAAAGTTGTTAATGGACGTCGTATAGCGCTAAGATATTGGTTCCGTACAGGATGCTGTGGATAGAGTATTGGAACTGCATTAATGGAACTATTAGTAAACTCTCATAAGTATGGTAACAGTTTGTCCACGTACAAATTCGGCGACCAAGCGGGCGCTACCCTTGAGAGAAAGCTTGTGGACTTTGGACTTATCCTTGTCCTTACTCTTTGAGGTCTCTTTGGAAGACATTTCAGCGTTATCGAGGATATCGATAGACACAGAAGGGTACCTGGCGATGGCGTTGAAGGGTTGAGGTATGGAAACTGGTGGTTTTGTTTACTTGCGGTTGCGGGGTGCAAGGGGTCCAAGGTCTGTGCGGCGGGGTTCACCGAGCTCACCGAGCTTCACCTTGATCTGAAGAACGAGAAATTGCGTTTATTGCTTCAATGTTTGACGATCTATCTCCAATGTGATATGTGAACTCCTCCTGGCCAACGTGGCCCTTGACTGTCGCGTGACCAGTTCGCATAATTATAATAGTCATGGTCGTGATTATACATATTCCTCTCATCGTATGGGTCATGTCCATACACATTATACCGATACGGATAATACACATCAGGACTGTGTCCCTGGGCGAACTGCGTGACATCGACCATTTCGTTGTCCGAAGGAGAAGGGGAGCTTGAATGATGTCCTGCGTTATTTATATCAGTAGTATTATAGGCTCCAGCTGCGTAAACTGCCCAGGAGCGTAGAAATACGCCGATTGTGAGCAATAACGGGAGTAATTGCGCAATGGTAGCGAAATCGTACACACCTTGGACGCGATTCCAAACAATGGGAAGTTCGATCGCCAAGACCAAGAGTGTAAATATTGTTGAGCCGGATAGAAGGCGCATCTTTCTGAGGCGCCAGATGGTCCTCGCTCTGTAGATGGTCAGTTGAGTGTGAGAAGCCGTAGAGCCAACCTCCTGACCTGTTCCTTCCGTGCCGAACGTCTGAGTGGTTTATTGGGGTGCAGCAGGAATTCAAAAAGATAAAACATCCAATACTGACAAGAACTCCGATGTAAAACACCGATCCAATTATGTCATACCCTCTGTTCTCCAAGTTTGTCTTCCCAAGCATAAATACAACATCGTGACAGTCTCGATGGAGTTTTGGCAAGAAAACCGTATGATACCATGCACCAATGGATACATTGGTTGCGAGTATAGTAAGAGTAATAAGGTAGTAGAAGGCTCCATGAACCTCCGTTGTAAGCAGAAAGGGGTCTAGATGTTTACGACACCTCGCCATTACACGCCAGATGTGCAACGGCATGAGAAAGAAAAAGAAGCCCATTGAGAAAAGGAGCAGAAAGTATATGTCGAGAGGTTGAAGTCTGCTATAAGCCACTCCGATGACAAGAGATATTGATGCGGCCGCCGATGAGAAGATACTAATGAAGCGCATATCTGAGAGATCATCCTCAGATATGTACTCCATGAAGATAGTACCGAGCCATTGCGTGTAGAAAGCAGCGCGGATTCCTACGCCGTATACATCAGGACGGCCAGTGAGGGAACAAAGAACATCATTTGCCGCATCCATGGGACGGAAATTGACAGCAGTCACTGAAAAGACGAATGTACAACACAAGGAGCCATATCCCAATGCCACTGGGGGTTTGGTGTACATTTGTATGCCATCTGCCGAGTTGGCAGTAGACTTGAAATTCATTTGCATATTATGGTTATGTAAAATCATACACATGCTAGGTAGTTCAGGCTTCACAACCGGAAGACGAGACCATCACGAAGCAGTTCAACACCAACAACTCTGAGCCATTTTGCGGAGAGAAACACAAGCTGGCTGCATAGCTCAATTTTAGACTAAAATGGGCTAGACTAGAGGGCGAAATTGATCACAATGATAGGGCATAGACTGTTCAAGGCCATTTATGGACCTGTCTGCACCGCCTGGTAAGTGAGGCGTTCGGGTGACTCAATCCCCAGCTTGATAGAACCGAACGGGAACTTGCATACGAAGGTGTGACACATGTGATATACTCCCTTGTCTAACAGAAAAGTTTGCACGATTGTCACGCATGCACGAAGCTGGAAAGTATAGCATGAGAGCCCAGTCGACAGTGTCTTGAGGCAAGACACAACAGGACATACGTGTCGCCGACTGCTTGAACGGTGAACCCAACTTGGTCGAAATAATAGCCAAGCATTGTGGTGAAAGTAATACTAAGGTAGTTTAATGTGACAGCATAGAGTATTTATAGCATGAATCGGTAGAAATAAGAATTCGTTGAAACATGAAAGAAGTGTTTTATCTCAGGGTCCTCCGATCAAGGAAGCGGAGTACGTACCTAAGAGCCGGGGACATCGGAAAGTGGATCCAATCTCGAAGGCGAAGCGTTCTTGTGTTATCGATAAGAGACTTTTTTCTGCTGTCTCTAAAACATCCCACCCATTTTTACGTCGCAATTTGTTCCCCAGCCATTCTGCGATAACCTTTCGAACAACCAATTCCCGGTCGTTCCAATACCCGCAATATTTCACAATGGCCGCTACCAAGCATCTTCTCGCCGACAGTGAGGAGGTCGCTGTCGATCGACCTTCCAAGAAGACAAAGGTCACCGACGTTGACGAGAAGGCTCGCCTGAAGAAGGAGAAGAAGGAGCGTAAGGAGAAGAAGAAGGACAAGAAGCGCAAGACTGAAGAGGAGGCCGAGACTCCCGCCGAGAACGGTGACGATTCTGAGGCTGAGCGCGCTGCTGAGAAGGAGCGCAAGAAGGCCAAGAAGGAAAAGAAGAAGGAGAAGAAGCTCAAGGCTGTTGAGGTCGAGGAGGCTACCGAGGTTGCTGACGTCGCCGAAGAGGCTCCCAAAGAGAAGAAGTCCAAGAAGGAGAAGAAGGCGAAGTCTACCTCCGAGTCATCTTCTGCCGAGACTCCTTCCAACGGCACTTACGTCCAGACCATCAGCCTCTCCAATGTCCCCCAAGCCGAGATTGACGCCTTCCTTTCCAAGGAACAGATCACCGTTACCGATCCCAAGACCGAGACCGTCACCCTGCGACCCGTCCTGGAGTTTCACCAACTTCCCGCCACAAATCTCCTCGAGAAGAAGCCCTCACCCTTTGCCAAGTACAAGGCGCCCACACCTATTCAATCCGCCTCATGGCCTTTCACTTTGTCAGGTCGTGATGTGATTGGTGTCGCCGAGACAGGATCCGGAAAGACCATGGCTTTTGCTCTTCCCTGTGTTGAGTCTGTCTCTGCCATCAAGCACAAGAACACCAAGGCCGTTGTTGTCTCACCCACACGCGAACTTGCCATGCAGACCTACGAGCAGATGGCCGCTGTTGCCGCGCTGAACAAGCTCAAGTGTGTGTGCATCTACGGTGGTGCTTCCAAGGATGACCAGCGAAACCTTCTCCGTCGCGGCGCCGACATTATTGTTGCCACTCCCGGTCGTCTCAAGGACTTCATGTCCGACAACACTGTTGATCTCAGCCAAGCATCCTTCGTTGTTCTGGATGAGGCCGATCGCATGCTTGACAAGGGTTTCGAGGAGGATATCAAGATGATTTTGGGCTCTTGCCCTCCCCGTGAGCAGCGCCAGACACTCATGTTTACAGCTACATGGCCCCAGTCCGTGCAGTCTATCGCATCCACTTTTATGGTCAGCCCTGTCAAGATCACCATTGGATCTAGTGGCAAGGAGACGGCAGGTGGTGCAGTCGAGCTGCAGGCAAACGCAAGAATTTCGCAACGCGTTGAGGTTGTTGAGCCTAGAGATAAGGAATTCCGCCTGCTTCAGCTTCTCAAGGAGCACCAACAGAAGGGCAAGCAGCAAAACGACCGAATTTTGGTATTTTGCCTGTACAAGAAGGAGGCCACTCGCATTGAGAACTTCCTACACCGCAAGGGCATCAATGTCGGCGGAATTCACGGTGATCTGCGACAGGAGCAGCGAACAAGGAGTCTCGAGGCTTTCAAGTCTGGAGCCACCCCTGTTCTTGTCGCTACTGATGTCGCCGCCCGTGGTTTGGATATCCCTGAGGTCAAGCTCGTCATCAACGTTACAGTATGTGCCTATTGGGCCGCATTAAAGCATTCGCTAACATGAATAGTTCCCCCTGACTATCGAGGACTACGTCCACCGTATCGGACGAACTGGCCGAGCTGGTAAGACCGGCGAGGCCATCACCTTCTTCACCGTCGAGGACAAGTCGCACTCTGGCTCGTGAGTAAACCAAGTACCGGCGAATGAACATCTACTTACTCTTCTAGTCTCGTCAACATTCTCCGTGGTGCCAACCAGCCCGTGCCCGAAGACCTTCTCAAGTTCGGAACCACTGTCAAGAAGAAGGCTCACGACATGTACGGTGCTTTCTTCAAGGATGTCGATATGAATGCCAAGTCGACCAAGATCACATTTGATTAGAGCTATTATAAAGACACTATTGTTTGGCTGCTTTGCGACCGCGGACCGAGTTTAGACACTCAAGGATAAAATGGCGCTCGAGGACCAGGCTGCGATGATTAGATGTGTCAAAAGTCTGTTTTCTTTTAGTTTTGGGATTTGGTAGACGTACATAAGAAGCAATAATGGGATGGCCGAGCCAGCGATCTTGATGAGAGAATTGATCGGTTGATCCGTGTTGTCTACGATGTTAAACTGCTTGAAAAGAATGACCGTGGTAATTGAGACGCCAAGTGTGCTTCCAGGAAGTAAGGTCCTAATTTTGAAGCTAGTGCCGTGCCTTTTGAAATAGCTCTTGATGAATGATCCGCTCCAAACGATGCGACATGCCATGTTGATGATGTTGGCTAATACGAGACCGATGGCACCGAGGGGATAGACTCTCATAAAGAGGTAAGCTGAGGTAGCGAATATGATGGAAAAAGCACCCATCCACCCAGACTGCTTGTGAACCTCGGCCTCTGTCGCAACAGAGGCCACGAATGATTCCGTGAGGCCATTGAGGCCAAGGAAAGGGATGTAGAAGCAGTATGCTGCTAAGACGTCTCCGGCCCCTGAACCAGCCCACTGCTTGCCTGCCACGATGGCCAGAAGAGGCGGAGCTGCAAATGGTCCAATGCTGATAATGATCGATGAGAGAAGGATATAGAGGCGGAGTAGAGTTTGCAAGTTCTGCTTTGCATCAGTCATAGTTGGAGATGGCTTACCGCCTTCTTTGGCAGGTGTCACTGATGAGAGAAGTCTTGAGAAATAACTTCGACTGCTTTCTTCGACGGGCTGGAAAAGAAGACGAGCAAGAAGGCTGCCGTAGTTGTTTGCGAGGGCGTATGCACCCTGGACATTGGTGGATGCAAGCAAAGAGATGAGAAACGTGTCGCCCTGAGTCAGGAGGTGCTTGACAACACTCTGAGCCATCATGCTTCCAGCGAGACCCATCGTTGGCCTATCAAACATTGAGCCCCAGAAGCGGTTGTTCTTCGAAGTGATGGTTTTGGGCAGAAGAGAGAAGCCGATAGAAGAAGCGAGATGATACCCTGAGACAAGGTAGACAAGGAGCAACGAGGCGCCATAGGTAATTTGTCCCAAGGCAAAAGGCAGAACTCCGATATCGTCGTGCCTAGAAGCCCAAACTGCAGAACCAAACACAATGATACATCGGAGGAAGGTAGCGATGGACTCTGCGGCAGCCCGGGTGCCGAATTGCAACCGGGTTTGCATGAGGACAAAGCACGGTTCGGACAACAATTCGACCATAGCCGCGAATCCATACAGATACAACGACTCAACGAGATACGGGGTTGAGAGCGTGGCATCAGTGGCATATGCAAGATACATCCATCCCAAGCCAAGACTAACGATCGTGCCAAGTCCAATAGAGAGATATCCCAAATTAACAACAGCCTGACTCTCCTCTTTAGCGTTTGATTCGGCGTCTCTCCGCTGGATTGCCACACGGAGACTTTCGCGCGCGAAGAAAAGAACAGAGAGATAGTACACCTCGAGCTGAGTTGATAGACCTAGTAGGGGAGCAGTGAGATAGCGGAGGAGGAGCTGGTTGGCGACGAAAGTTATGAGACGTGAGGCGAGCTGGAGGATGATGAGTAGGGATGCGCCTTTGATCATGGAGGGAGCCGGTGGGCTCTCATTCGCGGAAGAGGATGGCATTATTGGGATTTTCAAGGGAATGAGTGGAAGAGACAGTTGGTTTGAGGCGAGTTGAAGATGAGGGTATCACGGGCGGTGGTTTGACACGTGTTGAAGAGATGAAGTTGTCGTTGATGTTTGGAGTATAGTGGGCTTCAGTGGGCTTCAGTGGGCTCCAGTGGATGGTAATTAGAGGTCTCGTAGGCGGGTCTCGCCTGAACGACTAAATCGACCGGGTGGACTGCAGCTCTAATACATAATCCTCATGCAAAGGTTACGTAGAAATAGAACAAATGAATCTCAACACATAATTCTCCAAAATTGTACAGAATTGTTTGTAACCTCCAGGGTTTCTGGTCTATGTCGAAGTCTTGGATACCTAGGTCAAGGTACGGGACCCCAGAGTATCATAAAAAATGGCGGTTTTAGACTAGATGACAAAAAACTTTAGGCAACTTTAGTCTAAAAGATGATGATGGCTTACCTAACCTTTATTTACCGCCGGTTCAACAGAAATCTTCTGGCACCCTGTAGTGGCCAAGCATATTGGCCCTCCTTATGCTTACGTTCAGTGCCTGGTACCATTAGAAGGACACCAGAATACTGGCGCAACATCAGTATTTCCAAGCTGCGAAGAATACACATGTCTAAAAAGTGTCTGATGCGCCTATTTGTATTTTTATATCAAGATAAGACCATAGGTCGCGATGCTATGCTGGAGTTCCAAAGCCGTGTTATGTAGAGAGACATCACGCGAGTAACTCTGGGCGGTTTGCAATAATCTTTGCCATATGTTAAGCGACTTGATATTCAGGTTGCAAGTTGAATAACGCATAGATACTTTCAATATGTAGGCAACAGTTTCAACTGGGATATTCCTTCTGGGCATTCGAATGAAAATGGGAACCAGCTGTGAATCACTGTGAAGCACCGTCTTTTTAACAAATTATATGCTCTTCCTGGCTTTCTTCCTTCCCTCCTTTCTTTCCCTCCACCTTCACGCTTATTTTTCAGCAATCCAAGACCTTCAAGCGATACCGGCTATTGAGCTCAGGTGTGTTGAGTTAAACCTTGAAACTCGCTGGAATCCATATGGACCTATGCTAACCGGTAGCTGACAGTGTAGAAAGATTTCACAATGAAAAAGCATTACTGGTCACAATTAGCTACAAAGTATTGGTCGAAGTCGGGGCGTTTGAGCGCAGATGAGTTCCACGCGCAGATCGATCGTTGTTCAGACAAGAAGCTCGCAAGACAGAGAGTTGACAAGGTTGTGGCGCGTTACAATGCACTATGCGAGAATCCCAACGTCCCTGAAACCTGCAAGGCGCATGCCTCACACTTCTTGCGCGAGATGCCCTTTTTCGGCGTTCTGGGAGACCTCGAAGACAACACCCACGCACAGAGTCTCAACAAGGATTGTACGCGCAGCTTTTGCTCCTGGTTAGTGGTCAGCGCCATTTGGCCTGACGAGAAAATGACTAAAGAAATTGCTGCGAAGATGTGCATATGGTGGGGAGTGGAATTTTCGGCCTTTATTCCTCTTTTCCCTCTCCCTGACCCGGATGATATAAGGGAATATGAAAGACTTTTCGAAGGAAGAGGATGGGAAGAAATTGAATGGAAAGGACTGCAACATACCCGTCAGCAGCAGTCTGTTTCAGCTGTTAGTACAGCTACTCCTATCTTGGACAAGAAGGCCAGCACTTTTCGCCCTCAACAAGTTTCTCGAGATGAAAATTCCAGTCTCTTGACTGCGTCTTCCGACTTGGACACCGTAACCGCTGGAGCATCTTCCGGGCACCCAACCACTCGGAACATAATGGAGAAGCCCAAGACCACGGCCAATACCGAACTCACTACTCCATCAAATAATCAGGGCTCGTCAAGCCGTCAGGCTATTTCTTATCACGAGCAACGCGTGAGAAAACTCGAGTCCCAGCTGAAGAAAGCCAAAGATGATCAAGAACGTGCTAAAAAGGTGGCTTGGCACGAAGGTCAAGCTGAGTCCTTCAAGAAACAGTATGAATACCATACCCGCAAAGCCAAGGGCTTGAGTGCAGAGATGGAGGACCAAGGAAGGACTCCAAAGAGACAGAGGACAACTTGATTTATGGCGTCATGATAGGAAGGAACCGCGCCAAGTGTATTTTGCTGATTCATACGACTAGCTATGGGCGTTCTGGAGTTGGGGTCAGTATTCGTTATTGACGGCTTAAAGGGTGTAGTCAAAACAGCCGAGGGAGGGGCTAGATATCCAACGGGGATGGAAACTTCTGGTTTATTTCTGCGAGCTACTCAGAGAAGATCTTGGGAGTTCGTTCGTTAGACAGGATGGTTAGGGTTGTTCTTTATCTAGCTGATGATGATAGACACAAGTCGGATAACCTCAAAGAGACAAGGGGTGCGTTTCGTACCTCACATACCGCCCTATAGAAGTCATGATCATATCACTTGATCTCGTGTCCTGAATCCAATGGAATCAGCTGAGAGTCGTAGGCCAGAAAGTGCTTACGTCTCGTGGACTTCGAGCCATTGCATCCCCGGCTTCCTGCACCAACCATATCAAGTGGTATTAGCGGCTGGTAACATGAGACCTATTACAGCGCTGTCAGCTCAGCCCAACAAAATAACGTAGCAACAACACGTTTAGGGTGTCAAAAACAGCCAATGGAAACTGAGGGATACTGTTCCTCAGCGCATTTGCTGTTTAGATCAATGTCCGACAAAAAGTGGAACTCTTATGTCCGTTCTGCGATGCCGACCCCGAACTCCTTAATGGCAAAGTCGGATATAAAATTGGTTGACAACGGCTGTTTATCTCTGGAAATATATCAAACTTATTATTTTACTCAGGAACAGCTCTTCGTCAGCTCAACATGGAGGTTGTTGCTGTCAGCCAAGCTTTGCCAGCCTCGCACAATGTCAATGGCTTGGAGATGAAGACAAGCATCATACACACCCCGAGGAAGTTGCCCTCTGAATACATCGAGCTCGACGAGAAGGGTATTGTTGGGAATGCTACAGCTGTCCACGATGGTCCAGTCTATATCTGTCTCGCAGAGAACTACGATTATTGGTGCACAGAGCTAGGAGTAGACCGATCAGAATGGGACTGGTGTCACTGGGGAGAGAACATCACACTGAGATGCACTGAAAGCAGGTTCTCCGAGTCAGACTTTCGACTGGGTGATGTATGGAGAGTTGGGGATAGCGTTCGTCTCCAGGTCTGCGGCTCTCGCGTCCCTTGCATGAAACTTGCCTGGAGATGTGGACAGAAAGACTCTTGGCTCAAGACCCTATCCGATACTGGTCGAGTAGGGGTATATCTCAGAGTTCTCACCAAGGGTCGCATATATCCTGGAGATATCGCATTTCAAGAGTCTTCTTCGGGAGATAAGATGGATGTTGCTACAATTGCTCGAGTGGCCTTTGATACCGATTTAAAAACGCGCGATACCCTCGATCTGTTGGCCAATCATGAGGTACTGCTGAGGCTCAACCGACTGATTATGAGCCGCAAGCTTTTTACTATGGACGACAAAGCCAGCATTGGAAAGAATGCATGGAAGGGCTGGCGTGACTTGAAGGTCGAACGAATCGTTGATGAAGGCAACGGAGTCAAGTCATTCTATCTGTATCCTGTAGATGACAATCCTCTGGCATGGTATAGACCTGGACAGTTTTTGACTATACGACTACCAAACGGCGATGTTCGAAGTTGGAGTATATCAGACTGGCCTGGCCGTCAGCAGCCAGAGTGTTACCGACTCAGCATCAAACAAGCGGGCAAAGCCTCAGCATGGATTTGCAACGAATGCACAGTGGGAACGGTTTTATCAGCACGATCTCCAGCTGGTCGGTTCTTTCTTGACTGTTTACAGTCAGTCACGCCTCGTCAAATATATCTTTCAGCCGGAATCGGGGTCACTCCAATTCTCACCATGATGAAGGCACACGCAAGCCATCCAAACATGAACAGAGTGCCTGGCGTCTGGATCCATGTAGCCAGGGATGGGAAAATTCTGCAGTTTCATGACGAGTTCCTACAAATACAGGACAATCCTATCAAGAGGTTTGTATTCATGACACAACCTCGCGATGGAGACATTGTTGAGAAAGACTATACCCATGTTGGAAGGCCAACTTTGGACGCGTTGACGGAACTATTGGGGAAGACATACCAGTTTAATCCGTTTGGCACATCAGATATAGACCTACCACCCTCGTTCTCAGCGGTTCATATCTGCGGTCCACGCGAATTCGAAGACAGCATGAGGGAGATGCTGAAGGCCTTCAAGATCCCACCGCCGTTTATCAGCAGCGAGAGCTTTTCGACGTCGGGTAAAGTGATTGGAGATCTCGAGAAGTCCAGAGTTCGCTTCTTAAAGTCTAACAAGACTGCTCAATGGGACAAAAACAAGCCGATGTCATTATTGGAACTTGCCGAGTCTGTCGGATTGACGCCTGATCATGGTTGCCGCGTCGGCGCTTGTGGAAGCTGTGCAGCCAAAGTAACCTGTGGCTCGGTTTCAGGAGGAGTTCAAATGGATGGGACTATCTTGACGTGCTCGGCGACCCCTGCGTCTGAAGAGATTGACATTGATCTTTGAGACTAATCCTTTTGTAAGTAGCGGGAATATCTCTCTGGAGAGAACAGGAATGAGACCAACTTTGCACATCGGTAGCCATTGAACTTCAGACGGCGTATAGTGTGGGAAGCTACTTAGCTGATACTTCTCGAGGTTGATGTGAATGCCAAGTCGGTTACACGACCATCCGTTACAGCATCTCAAAGTTTATATTTCTGTATCGATTTTCTGTTGTAAAATTCGGCGCCAAGACGAAGTTTACTCCTAAATCTTACACATTCATTCCAGAGACCAACAGACTTTACTTCTATCTCAACATGGTGTTTGATGATCGACTCGGTTACAACAAGAGATTCATGCCCGGGAACCTGGTCTACAATAGACGCCCTGTGCCACCAAAATTCCTACGCTATACCCCATCAATAACCGCCTTATCGTTCAATCACCAGTAGGAACTTGAGGCGTTCCATACTATGTTGTTTATCCCTCCCCCCCCGATCGATACTACTCGATCTTTGTGGCGTTGCTTGGCATCCTATTGACAAGATCCCTTCTCCCAGAGACGCAGCCCTGTTGGTAGTATATAGATAGGATAACACAACCAACACACAATGGACCTTGGCGCCCAAGCACGCGGTATCTCATGTTTTGAACTATTATTTCAGAATGGATCCCAGCCTACAACAGTTCGGAAATGACTCCTCGCGCCAACAGTAGCTTTGCATCACGTCGTGGGCCTTTACAGGCTTGGCTGCGTTGATCGTTACCATAAAGCTTGCGTCGAGAGTGCTTATCTTCCGCAATACAGGCTGGGATGACTTGATGATCTTCCTTGCCATGGTTGGAAGCCTTGGGGCAACCTCTATCATCCAAGTGTCGGTGAATCTTGGCTTTGGACGACCGTTGATGGCGGTTGTTTCTGAAGTTGGAGGACTTCAGAACCTCGTCAAGATTGTGAAACTTTCGAGAATCGGATATCGTGAGTTCTCAATCGTATCGCCAGATCTGAACACGGCTAAATATTGAAGCCTTTGGTGTCATTGCCTACAGCCTCCCAAACGTGGCCATCTTGATCCTCTTTGAGCGGATAGCTGGCCCGACCAGGACTTTCTCCCGAAACTTCCTCCGCATCACAGTCGTCATTCAGATTATCTTGGCCTTGGTCTCCACTATATTCATGTACTCGCGGTGTCGGCCAATCGTCTTGTTCGGTGACCCTTCCGCTGGGAGTATATGCGTGAACGATATGTTCAACTACGCGTTCTATGTCGTGAATTGCTTCACAATCTTTACGAATCTCGTTCTCGCAGTCGTTCCCATCCACGCTTTCTGGAAACTCCAGATGAAGCTCCAAGAAAAACTGGAGATTGCATTCCTTTTGGGGTTGACGTTTCTTTCGGCCATCTTCACCACTATCAAGGTGTATAACATGATCGACTTCTATAGTCGCAAGAGCTCAGATATTAGTGAGTCAAGCCTTGGCAGCATCTAACTTGTCGTATTGACCGGCCTTCATGTAGTTTACGATGTAGTTCCACTGATTCTCTGGGGCCTGTAAGAGAAGATCTTCCTTGTGCAGCACCCACCACTGACGTAAACTACAGGATTGAACAGAATGTGGTCATCATCGCCGCCTGCGTTCCGACGTTACGACCTCTCCTCCACTTGGTCAAACACAAGACTCCATCTCGGGGGAGAGTCATCACCACCCAGCGTCCAAGTGCTCCTGAACGTTGTTCTTCCACATCAGAAGTTCCGTTGGGTGGCTTGAAGTACGAGGCACCCAGAAGGAGTGAGCCTAGTCTAGATGCCCTTAGTGGAT
Source organism: Fusarium graminum (assembly GCA_013266165.1). Classification (NCBI taxonomy): domain Eukaryota; kingdom Fungi; phylum Ascomycota; class Sordariomycetes; order Hypocreales; family Nectriaceae; genus Fusarium; species Fusarium graminum. Next base: position 77,554 of record JAAGWP010000388.1, read on the forward strand.
CTGAAGATTGGGATGGGAGGCCAACTACTGCACGCTACGAATAGATCGGGCAGGAATAAGGGTATGCATTGAATTTGGAATGGGCAATGTTGGTTAAGAATAATATTCTTGTGGTAACCAACAATAGGCACGCCACGGCCCATGTTTGCTCGTAGACTGATCTATGTTTGGTGCTACTTATTGTTTGCTAGCCCATGTTAGCTCAAATATAGTCGTACTTCGTCGCTCCTGAGATATCGCTCTGGTTGATTTGCTTCTTCTAGCTGTAGGGTTTCATAGGGACAAGCAGAGTGGTAAATATCTGATAACCAGGGTCATGATTCATTATTGGCATATCAACTATCATACAAGCCATCCAGTGACTATCATGAACGCCGATCTCTTCCCATGTTGACCCAATCCCAAGGATCATATTCATTACAACATCTAGCTCGTTGCGAGTGACTTGACCAGAAGTCCATCTCGTTCAATGGGATACCTGCTCCCTGGTTGCGCAGATTACCAGCATCCTTATCCGCATCGACGATATCGTTGGCGATTATACCACGATGACATTGGTGACTGAGTGAGAATTAGCGATGAATCGAAAAACGCGAGCTAGTAGACTTACCCTCTTTAGCAATGACGTTGATTTTGGGCTTTAGTGCGGAATCGATGAACTTGGTGAGATCAATGGATGCAATGCCGTCAATGAGACCGAGGTCGAGACCGCCAAGCTCCAGCTGGGACAGCTCAAATGTGTCGAAGATACCAGTCTCGGCGATCTTGAGCATGGTCGAGAGTTGCTGAAGCTCTAGAAGCTGTTTGAGGCTGAATTCATTGGAGGCGAAGAGATCGCTGAAGGCACCGACATCGAAGTTGTTCTGGCTACCGAGCTCCTCAAGCTTGACCAGGTTGAGCTCATTCACTTTGAGGAGATAGTTCAAGTCGACCTGGCCGAATGCAAGGCCACCGCGTTTGAGTTTATCTTCCTTGCGATCCTCCTTGTTATCATCCTTCTTGTTGTCTTCCTCTTTGTCCTTGAGATCTTTCTCTTTCTGCTTCCGATCTTCCTCCTCTTGCTTCTTGCGTTGTTCTTTTTCTTTCTTCTTGAGCTCTTCTTCTTTTCTCTTAAGATCTTCCTCTTGCTTCTTGCGATCCTCCTCTTCTTTCTTCTTGAGCTCTTCTTCTTTTCGCTTGAGTTCTTCCTCCTTCTTCTTCTTACTCTCTTCCTCTTCTCCCTCATTTTCTTTCAGGCCGTCATCCTGGCCATCCTTCTGGCCATTTTTGCGATCCTCTTCTTGTCCAGGATTCAGTACATCTCCATGACCCTCTTCAAGGCCAGAACTAGGCGCGGTCTCATTAAGGGCAGCACGCTCTTGGGCGAAAGGACGAACAGCACTAGGAGCTGCGGTAGCAATCGCAGCGGACGCGACAACGAAAAATGTTGAGAATTTCATCTTGAAAGAGTGGCTGACGAGAGAGTTGATATTGGTTTGGGGTGAAGGAGTGGTGAGTGAGCGGCGGTTTGTAAGTCAGTGGGTGGACAAGTACTAAATGAAGAATGAAAGAGTATATAAAGTGTGAGCACAGCTCTATGGGCGGAAGGATGGAATGAAAGTAAGCCGACAAGAGCACAGCTAGAGATAGGATTAGCATTAGAGATCTCGACATTTTGAGAGTCAGACTCACCTCTATAGGAAAAGACTGGATAATGGAACAATGGAACTGATGTTGAGGTTGAAGAGTGGTAACTTGTCGATGCAGCTGTCTCGTCTTTATACAACAGGTGAGCCAATACGGAATTTATTCAGGTAGGCTCGTCTTACCCTGATAGAGTCCTCGGGTTCCCGGTTCCGTTCCGATACTCAATGCTAAACGGAGGCGGATAACCCCCTTCTAGTCGGGAACATCGGAGCCCGGAGCTAGTGCCGTATGGCATGTTACCAACAACAATAAGACGGGTGCAGTATATCGTGATCTGAGATGACGGGATCTGACATATACCGGCAATGTTGGGATGCCAAGCTGGGCTGAGTTCCATCCGGTCAGCTCGCGCACAGATGAAACATGGGGCATCGCATTGCGCAACAGGAATTGATAGAGCCGATGAGACGAAGAACCAGCTGAATCAAAGAAAGTCCCGGGTTTCAGCTTCAGTCGATCAAAAAGAAAACGTTTGTGATTCGATTCGAATTAAGCTTGCCGTTATGCTTCTTAAGTCGACAGGGGTTCGTCACAGATACTCGGGTGTCAACCGTGCTGTGACAAGTCGCGTCTCAACCCGGGGATCGCTCGATAGGCATTAACACGGAGGAGAATAAATGTCTCATGTCTGTAACGGAATGGTCAGCAAATGGTTGATTGAAATTTTGGAAGACTTGAGTTGGATAGATGTAAAAGGCCATAACCAACCCAAACTGGTAGGAGATTGAATTTCCTTGTTAACCTGATACTGTTGACTATGTTTGTCTGGAAGCCTAAGAGCATGGGCGTCAAGAAGAGCCTCTCCTTGAATCTCAGCAAACGCCTTCATTGTTTTGTGGTCTTGCGGAAGGCGAAGCGTGTGTCTCAATAGTCTTGGAAACGAATGACAAGTAAAACTGAATAGAGTCTTGAAGCAGCCCTCGAAGTGGCTGGTCATGCTGAGGAGAAACTCGTTATATTTGATAGTCTATGGCCTCTCTATGATGTTGTCGCAGTTGGCAGTAAGTTTGCATAAAATTTCAATTGTGAGGTTGATGTTTGTTGTATCGATGTTGGAGTTGGGCCTCAAGGCCCGAACATCGGAGGGAGGCTCATGAATTAAAGCCGAATTTGAAACAAAAGACCACCAGGAAACTCTGGTGATATCTGCCCACCCTATACTTGACGAAGCAGTGACAAGAATATGCTCTTGCAAGTCGATTACTGATATGATTGAGTGTATGTCATACAGTACTATACCTTTGCCATGCTACTTCTACTTTGCCAATGCTTTATCTACCTCCTTCGCAACCTCGATGGTCTCTCCCAGTATCCTCTTCTCATGATTAGACAACCTGTTGGCATTTGGTCCCCTCATACAACTCATATCGTTCGCTGTCCGTCCTTTGCGCCATCTCCCGTCCATCATCCAATAACTTGGTATCCTATACTCGCTTGTATTCTCGCGCTTGTTCATCAGCAAACCCCCGTTATACCACAACAGACGATCCTCGGTATCCAAATGCGCGATAGTAAAACTGCAAACTTGCGTCACGTTTTCCACGAGGGGAGAGTCGCCCCAGCCTATCACTGAGCCGTAGTGTGCTTCAAACTCATATGTCGATTCGGTTACCTCGAGACCCAGCCACCATGACTCTTTGTCGCCGTGGCCCATTCTGTATGTTACCTCCTTTCGAACGTCATATGTGTTTTGCCACGCGACATGGAGCAGGCCAACGAGAATGGACGTCCGCGACTTGTCAACGACCACGACCCCTGAATCGCATTCTTCAGCATACTCCTCCACCCAGACACGGGACTTTTCCATCTCTACTGAAGGGTCTTTTATCTGATCAGCCCACCATTTGTGTCTTCCTTTGAAAAGATATTGCCATAGCAAACGGTCGTGGAACAAATATGCTCCTTTGTCGACGAACGGCTTCTGGCTGAAAAGTTGCTCCGGCTTTTGCATCAAGACGGCATCTGCGTCTAACAAGATTGCTTGCTCAAACTTGGATGCAAGTAGTGCAAATACTTTGATTGCCCAACCACCGTCTTTGAGTTTGAGTGTACTATCGTCAAATACGCCCCAGATGTCCAGAAACTCGATGTCGTCCGCACCCTTCAGTGCTCGGATTCTCTTTCGACTCTCCTCCGGCAAGTCTTCATCACCTGCATACGCAATCTGGATTGACAATTTGGATTTGAGTACCCGTCGCAGAGAAACAATCAAATGACTCGCAAACCGAACAGAGTCTTCGCCCCCACCGACAGGAATGATGATGCCTCGCGATCCTCTTCTATAAGACTTTCGCAAATCGGCCAGCGGTGTCTTGGATCCCTCGCGCAGAGGAGAGTTTTGGAGAAACGGGAAAAGCTTCTGGGCGACTTGTTCTATGGTAGCATAAAGCTCCTCGATTTCCCTGGACTTCCTAGACTTTGGATCTGACGAATCTGCCTTTTGTAGCCAGCGACCAAGTCTTTTCGCCCTCTGGCCAGTCTCCCAGAACTTCTTTTCGTATGGTGCCTGTATTGGATTCTTGATATAATATTTGGCGGTCCTATTAATGTTGTTCGATGAATCTGATGAGATGATGTCGATGCTCAACTGAGCAGGCCACTCCAAGTTGAAAGCAAACAAAACGCATACTGAAACTGCTATAAAAACTGCCAATAATTTCAATGTTCGACGCGGGTCTTGCAGCGCGTTGCCGCAGAATGCCACAAGACCCTTCATCATGGTGAAGCGTTGATGTTGCGACAGAAGCCAGAGGCTGTGTTATGATTATAATTAAAAATGCTTGACTACCTTATTAGTCAGGATAAAGGAGAACCACGAGAAATGTCCGAGTACTGACATCTTCTTCGGTCAGACTTAAGTGGAACCGATATCATGCTCGTCCGTGGCTTGGACCATTACTAGGACTAGTCCGGCTTATTAGCGAAAATACCCACCTCGAAATTGTTTCACGTTCCATTTACCAGAATCCTCTGCCAATTTAACCTCGACTTTTCTTATCCATACAAGATCAGCATGGCTTTTACTTATCTATCACACTCTGTCGCCCGGAGTAGTGACTGCTCTTGTCACCCTGTGCTATTTCTGTATCGAAACAGGCCATGGCCAAGAACAAATTTCGGGTGAATGGCGAACTCCAAGGGCTGCCCCTTTGAACCCTTTCCTTCTAGTTTGAAAGAGACTCAGCCGAGTCAGAGAGTCAACCAAAGATAACCGACATGATGCTGTGCCTCCGGTTCCATGATGGTGACGCTGGGTTTGAAATCATGTCCGTAGGCAGAGCCTTGTTGATAGCTGGTCCGCTCATGATCTATTTCCAGTAGCTCTTATAGAAGTTGCAAGAGTATTTGTCCGTTTGCTACCAAGCCCCCAAAGGGAAAGCTGGGCGGCTTGATGTGAGCCATACCTCGATACTCGTCATTGTAGCGTTGGCGATAAATCTATGTTGGTGGTTGCAGGTCGGAGCATGCAAAAAGATGTGACTCCACAGTCGTGTAACGGTTCGTCTTCACTCATTCCCTTACAAATTGAACCACTTATTGGCTGAAACCACATGTTCTCGTACCAAGGTTAATATTCATCCTTTGATAGTTTCTTTGAATTGAGCTCATGTTGAACCAAGGATCCACACAGCATAGCAAAATGTCAACTTTGTCTCAGACAAACGTAGCGACTAACAATGATAAATTGTGTATTCAAGCCTTAATTGTACATTGAGGTTTAATTGTTCAAAGTGTCTCTTTTTACTGGATCAATCTGCAGCAGAGTTTCCCTACATACATCTCGCGGTTGCACCAATGACCATCTCTGCATCTGACCCCATCAGCGGGCCAGCTAGACGAGTCTCGGCTACAGGCGCAGCCTACGCCTACTCCGTGTCTAGTTCAGCGATCAACGACACGACACGACAACCAACCCCCATAACCCACAATTACTTATCCCACCGGACTGGTCATTTCTACCTCAGCGCGCTTCAATGCGTCGCTAATCCGCGAGACCACGATGCCATCCATAGGCTCGACCATTCTTCGGATTCTAGCACTTACTCCGGCCTGGACACAAGCCCAATCTCAGTCTCATGAGTCCAACAATGCCGTCCCTGGTCTGAATGACTCGACATCGACATCATCCTCAACCTCGACCGTGTCGACCTGCGACGCCCGAACCATCAACTACATCATCCACACCCTCCCTCAGTCTTGTCTTACAAGCTCCTGGACAAGCACGACTGCGAGTGCGACCCCTTCAGTGACAAATTCGACTGAAAGCCCCTCTTCCAACACCACGCAAAGCGATGCGCCACCTCCCAACGCACAGAGCGAGCCACAGCCCCAGCAATCGGCCTCCGCCGCTACTACCGCCCAAGACGAGTCGCAAGATGCAGCTGGGGATGGAGTTGCGAAACCATTCATGTCCTTTGAGGACTGGAAGAAGATGATGCTACGAAAGACAGGGCAGGACCCTCAAGATCTCGACGCCCGGAACGCAAAACCACGGGACAGGACACCCCCGGACATGGGCCACGCTGGCCTCGGCGAGGAGGACGAAATTTCTTTGAACTTTGATAGTTATCTGGATAACGCCGGAGAACAGAAGGAACGCCCTTCAGATGTAGACCGCGCTCAACACGATGGATCAGGGAATGCGGTTGTATATGAAGACGGCGGTGCATCCATCCATAGGAGTAAGGACGCTGGCAAGACGTGCAAGGAGCGCTTCAACTATGCATCGTTCGACGCTGGTGCTACCATTCTCAAATCGAGCCCCGGCGCCCAGAAAGCAAAGAGCATCCTAGTCGAGAACAAAGACTCCTACATGCTCTTCGAATGCCGCGCCAAGAGCAAATTCGTCATTGTCGAACTGAGTGACGACATCCTCATCGATACTGTCGTCCTTGCCAACTTCGAGTTCTTCTCCAGCATGCTTCGTCGCTTTACTGTCAGCGTTAGTAACCGATATCCAGTCAAGGCCGACAAGTGGAAAGAAGTCGGTACGTTCGAGGCACGGAATACCCGAGACGTTCAGGCTTTCTTGGTCGAAAACCCTCAAATCTTCTCAAAGTACGTCCGGATCGAGTTCCTCAACTTTTCCGGGAAGGAGTTTTGGTGCCCCGTCTCATTGCTCCGAATCCATGGATCACGCATGCTTGACTCATGGAAAGACAATAATGATGACCCGAATCAAGAAGAGGAGGTCGAAGAGGCTCCTCCAGAATTGCCTTCAGGAGAAGAGCCGCCCAAACCACTTCAGGTAGAGATGCCCCCAGAACCTATCAAGCCGATCTCGATAAAGGAGATGCCCTATTGCAAAGTCAATGCCACCTCGCAGATCGTCTTCGTGCCAATGTTCTGTCCCGTCGCACCCAACCAAACAGTACCCACAATTTCAAACCACAATAGCTCCGTGGAGGTCACAGGGGCTGCCTCAACCTTCAGTTCTCCAGATGACAGAGAGCGAAAGGGGGCACCAACGCCACATATCCCAAGGTCTGAACACCGGACAAGTGAGGAGCCCACTTCGTCCTCATCTTCAACAACCGTTTCCCCGAGCGCAACGCCAGCCATATCACCGACCAGCCCATCCTCCGCATCTTCCTCAAACCCCGACCCTGTTTCGACCTCGACAACCCAAGTACCAAGCTCCAAGGCAACGGCAACACCTTCCTCTTCAACCGCTGCATCCAATGCAAAACCCTCCCCCGCCAATACTGTTAATGCCAAGAAGGGCAGTACGGGAACCGCCTCGGGATCGCCAGCCTCACCAACTGTGCAGGAAGGCTTTTTCAAATCCATATCGAAGCGTCTTATTCAAGTCGAAACTAACCTCACCCTCTCCTTGAAATACGTTGAAGACCAGGCTCGCCATATGTCTGAGACTTTACATCGTACAGAGCAAAAGCAAATTTCAAAGGCAACATTGTTCCTCGAGAACCTTAATCAGACCGTCCTTGCCGAGCTACGCTCCGTTCGTGAGCAGTACGACCAGATATGGCAGTCGACAGTCATTGCCCTTGAAAGCCAACGTGAGCAATCCAACCGCGAGATCGTTGCTCTCAGCACTCGCCTCAACCTGCTCGCCGACGAGGTCGTCTTCCAGAAACGTATGGCTATAGTGCAAGCCGTGCTTCTTCTGTCATGCCTCCTCCTCGTTATCTTCTCGCGCAGCGGGTCTCTCCCTTACCTGACCCCATTCATCGATCAGACCGGTTTCGCTCCCTACGACGCCGGATCGCCTGCCTCGCGTGTTCGGGCCATGTATGGAGGCGTTTACGATGCGCATGGGAATGCGGCTCGCCAGAGAGTCCGATATGTGCCCACATCTGCAGACCTAGGAGATGATGGCTCCAACGAGCTTCACCATCGCCCTTCTTTCACCGAGGACTTGCACAGTGATAGACCTGACCGTCAGCAGCTTTCTCCGCCTCCGACACCAAGGTCTGAAGGCTACTCGCCATCTTCCGACTTTTCCCCGCCTCATGAAACCCAGCCCATCGCATTGCGCCGTGCACCAGCGATGCACCCAAACAATTCGCGTAAACCGTTACCGGCGCTGCCTGAGAATCCGTCATCGCCGTGATAAACATCGAGTGATATAGCTAGGATCATACAAAACCATAATCATTTCACATCCTTCACTGTGCATCTCCTATCTGATGTGTCTCCATATTATCGTGACTCTATTGCGGGCATTAGTATTTCACTTGTGCAGTAGACCTCGAAGTGCGATAGATGAATTCTATCCTCTGTTCTCGCGTATCTAGTATCTACGTGCGTTATAACTGGTACAACTTGGGACTATTTGATGGTCCAACCGAGATACTGTAGAGTAGACAAGACCCTTTCAACCACCAAAGGCCTTCGGAATTCAGATACAGGCATCATGCCAAAAGGCCTCCAGAAGGCCAACCACACCAAATCTCAAGATGATTTTTGGAAAAATGGCAAAAATCAAGATGGCCTTGGGGTGAACCAACTCAGTGGTACATCCCATGGCCGTAGTACGGCCCAAGAGAGTTCTCGTACGAAATTTCTTCGAGAGCAGCGAGACGAGTGCCACGGTCGTATTGAGAGTGACGACGTCTCTGTTCGTCGCGGAACTGCGCTCCCGCAGTTGGGGTAAAAAGGCCTATCACATTTTTATCAGAGCCGATTCATCATAGTGGTTGAAGTGGGATACAAACCAACATGCTCAGCGTTCTCCACTGAGCGACGCATCTTGCTCTGATTATCCGGACCGGGGAAAGGCTCCTCCTTGCCGATGAGAGTGGCATCCTCAGAGTGGACGGTGTAAAAGAGCTGTTTGAATTAGTTGATATTTGTGAGAGTGGGCCAAGAGCTACTAACCTTGGGTCGGTAGTGCTCTGCCTCGAGCATCACAGAGGAGTTGCGGAACTTCTGGACCAGACAGTCTTTTCCCTGGATGGCTTCTGAATGTTAGTGAATCTGATCAAGTCAAAGAATAGGCTAAACTCACTGGCATACGACACCTCGGCGACCTTGTCGGACTTGAAGCAGTTCCTGTGTGTGTCAGTTACCCATGCAGGTAATCCATGTATAGTGTGTAGCTTACCAGCGCTTGTTGGCGCGTGCCTCGACGAACTGGTGAAGAGTTAGTATGTATGCAAAATTCGGGTTGTACTGATGGGGGACTCACATCGATGATGTACTCGGCTTTGACAAAATTGATGAAAGCATAGCCGACACTATGTAATGTCAGTGGTGTAATGCGGCCTTGTCATGTCTTGTACTTACTTGCAGTCATTGGCGAAGTCAATGCGGAGGTACATGAAGTCGTACTTTCCGAAGGAGGAAGCGTCCACGATGCGCTTGAGCAGGGGTTGATCGACCTTGTTAGGAATGTTACGCAGCATGATCTGATAAAGAGTTAGAGCGACACAGCTATGAAAGAGGATCAAAGCAGCTTACAGTAGTGCGTACATCGCGTCCGGCGACGAGTTCTTCGAGATCAACGACGTTGTTGAGACCACGAGGCGGGCCACGGCCGTATCGAGACATCTGGTTGCGACGAGAGTCGTAGCGACCGAATCCACCCCGGTTTCCGAAGCCGAAGCTGTTGTTACGAGAGTGCATGAGACTGTTCTGGGCAGTCATGGCTGGGGTGGGGGGCACAAACGGCTGGTAGACAGGGGGGGCTGGAAGCTGGTATGCTCCAGGTGCCGCGAAAGGGTTTCCCTGAGGGATACGATTACCAGCGAACATGCTTCCAGTGTATGAA